>CAUJGY010000148.1:0-107655 GCA_963170745.1 Phymatocera aterrima | reverse complement strand
TTTAAGGGGCCATTGGACACGCTACCGCCACATGGCAAACGGAAATTGTTCCCTCTCACAAACGACTCAATAAATACAAATAAAATTTTGGGGATCGACTCAGAACATGTGCAAAAAGTGGCTAAATATATCATTTTGCCAAAGATTCAAAAAAAATTTAGCAGATTAACTTACCACCAGCATACTTTCACGAATATTCACGGTTTCATTCTGTTTATCCCAATTCTGAAATATTTAGCCACTCAGCGTTGAAAAATCACATTTTTTGAGCCTTGATTCGTTCAATTTGTTTGAAAAATAACGGAGAAAGAACGATTTGAAGTTTTTCCAAAAATTACAGTGCACATCGCGACTTTCTGACACGAGTCTGTCACATCATACCGATGATAACACTAGTTCTTGAGTAGTCCGAGTCGTAGCGTATGCAGCGAATTCTCTAACGGCATAACTGGCACGTTGAAAAAGATAAAAGCGAATAGTTCCAACAGATGGCACCCTCACGTTCAGCGCGAGGACTATTGCAGACAAGAGCAACCCAATATTGTCACATAGGAAGATGAGAAATATTGTCCCGAAATGCAAAATCCGAGATATTTAGCCACTTTCTGCCGATATACTGAAACATTCTCAAAAATATCGTCGACATTACTCTCGCTGATATCGAGAAAGAACGATCCGAAATTTGCAGATGATGACAGCCAAAGCGAGTCGCACGATGAATTCGCGCAGAACCCGTCGCGCAGGCGTGCACGCCTGTGTCAGTGCATACGAATAGGGCTGAAATAAAAATGTGCCACCACCCGCACGGTAACGAGACCTACACATTTTTTCTCAAAATCACGTTCATCCGAGATATTTAGCCACTTTCTGCCCATATACTGCGACATTTTGGAAAATATCGTCGACATTACTTTCGCCGATATGGAGAAAGAACGATCCGAAATTTGCAGGCGATGACAGCCAGAGCGAGTCAAGCGATGAATTTCGCGCAGAACCCGTCGCGCAGGAGCGCACGCCTGTGTCAGTGCATACGAATAGGGCCGAAATAAGAATATGCCACCACCCGCGTGGTAACGAGACCTACACATTTTTTCCCAAAATCACGATCATCCGAGATATTTAGCCACTTTCTGCCGGTATACTGTGGCATTCTTGAAAATATTGGCGACATTACTTTCGCCGATATGGAGAAAGAACGATCCGAAGTTTGCAGACGATGACAGCTAGAGCGAGTCGTACCGTGAACGCCACGCAGAACCCCGAGGCGCATGCGTGCCCGAATGTTCGAACGATTCGACGAAAAGAACGTTCACATTTACATACCGAATATTGGATTCTAATTCTAGTATTCATTACACACATAGTCTGGGAAGATTTCAATACATGCTTTCATTTCAAAGGATCTTTCGGACGATCATAATAATGAAAGAAATCAAATTTTTGCTTGTTTTATTTATACAAAGAAATTATACAAAATTGGTCACTTTTGTAAGACAAAACGAGTGTATTACAAGTGATAAGCAAATTCACATTCACTATTTCAATTACGTAAAGATGATTATTGTACACATATGATATAACCACTGTAAAGAGTTGAATCAACAATCTTTCATCACAATATTTTAATAACGAAGGGTATTTTCAAATAAGAAAATGAAACACTGCGCTGAAATCTCTTTGTAGTAATAAGTAATTTTATTACATATCTCAAAATTCTTTTCATAATTAACAATATTGTCTTTCTTCGACCAACTACTCATTACAAATTACAAATCGGTAATTGATAAACTCCAATGAAAATTATGAATAGTACTTACGAGCATTATCAGAGCTAAGTATAATTTTTTTTTTGCATTCAATTAAATGCTCGTTCAACGACTACTAATGCTGAATATTATTAAAGTGAGTACATGGGGGAATCCACACTATTTCGACCGTACTTGACGCCATACCAACATTAGTCACGGTGCGTCGGGAGATCGACCGGTAAAACTATCTGTACACATACCACTGATAATCAGGAGTTTACAAAAAATTGTACCAACGGATTCCAAATTTCTGATTACCTCGCGGAATGCTCAGTTGTGCTAATTATAATTGTTATCTTCAAATTACCGATCACAAATGCGATTGCACCGTTCCCGATGAACAATTACACTACAGATTTGTAATATACATTTTTTCAATTACCGAATGCTAGGGTAATTGTTAATCAAAACGTTTACAAATCGTAATAACAAGGCCCCAATATCGGTTGCGAGTGTGCCACTCCTCTCGCACAATGTCTCGAGGATTCGTAGGGTTGCAACTGTATCAAAGGGAAAATTACACAAGTCGAAAGCTCCGCTTCTATGGCAGAGATTGCTTCCCGTAACGCTGTCGCATCTCTGCACCAGCACTAGCAGCAGCACTGCCTTTTCAGCACAGCGAATGATACAACCAGACCACTGCCACGTAAGGCGTCATCAAAATGCGACCTCCCATTCCTCTCAAGACGTCTAATTCCCCACATCTTCTTCAAACAGTGAAAAATCAATCTATTAAAAACATTAGATTTGTCAACCCGAATGTCATTTCCAATAGCATACAAAATATAGCTGCAGACACATATTCACAAAGAAGCATGTCGATCTTTGCTCGGATCGCTTTCAATGATAGGATCCATCTATTCTTTCCGTTTTACATTCTACATTATTACCACGTTCCGGGAGAGCAGCTAATGTTTCAACGTGTTCAATTCTACTATTCGTATCTGAAACAAAAATTAGAAAATTAGTAAATTCTAAATATACCAGTACGCTACAACAATTATAGTCAACATAGCTTCTCCATCATTATTCGCCAATTTGCCCTGCGAAATTGTCCACCTTGAACGAACTAAACGCGATAAAACAACCACAATGAAAAGACCATATTTGCCGATCTGAGTATAATAAAAATTCTAAAATATGCGATCAACATTCTTTCGTTCGTAACTCAAACGTAACCGAACTGACCCGTGTCGTTACGTATTTCTGATTGTACTATAAATCAAATCATCAAATTGACTGGGGACATAAAAGTACATTTTTAGCCAACGAAAGAAAACAAGTATTAGGTATTTGCGATGCGGGTACGTAAGAATAGCGTGATTGAACTAACCTGCAAACTTGATTGAATGATTCCATATGTTTTCACTATCGATATACACGTCATATTATGGTTGAAGCGGATACTCACCTTATAATGGTTTCCATGCTGTATCCGCAACGAAACAGATTCGACGTTGATTCTTGTCGAAGCACCCTTTTATTATTCTCCGGACCTCTGATACGCACGTATGTTATGAAGAAGCTATCGTACGTATGTTTTGTAGCGTGCAAAGTAGGCAATGCCACTTTTCGAAACGTATGTACTCTCGCCCGCGCGCTCCGACTAAGTCTCGGGATTCCCGCAGTAGTCGGGTTCAACCAGGGCCGACGCTAGGCGTGTGCGATCACGTGCAGTATTCCACACGTCAAATGGTGGGTATGGAATCCCGCTCCTTGGACTTTTTCGATATTTTTTATTTTCAGTCAACTTGCGAATTTTCCGCCGAATGCAATGTAACCTTTTCTACTTTGTACAGGTCATAAGACGGCGCGCAATCGCAAAAATTTACAAAACAAATTTCATACAAACGTTCTGTATGAAACGAAAAATCAAAAATGGATATGATATTCGTTGTTTCGAATTCAAATCCCGCCATATATCGGTCATATGCATATATCAACAAAACCAATTTCATGTTCCACTTCTCTCTCCCAATCGAGTTCAAATTTCGCGCGATTAGTATCACGTACATTGTAAACTTACGTATAATGAAAGTTAGAAGAAATAAGGGTTTTCAAAAAATCGAATTTTTTTATTCGACTCATCATTTCCATATTCGTAACTCGAGAAATTTCAATCATTGAGATAATCGTAGTACGGGTACGAGCCCAAACCACCTCGGCTCATCACCACGATCGCATAAGTGTTCCGAACATGGCGGCGAAAATTTCAAATCTGACAATTCAACAACTTCAGAGGTCAGATAACACCAATCAGAGACGAATATGTTTTGCGAACACACGGTTCCCTTACGTACCATGTGCCATCGATTATTATCAGTGCATACGTTCACGTGTTTATACGGATTGTCAGTGATAGATAATGGGGTCAACATGAAATTTGACTTTGATTGCAAAGCATTAAATTTCGGTAGTTTAGGTCGTAATAAGACGGAAAAAAAATATATGGCATGAAAAACTTTGCTTTTGTGCTTAGAAGACTGATTGAACGAAATTTTTAAAAATCTCGGATTTTAATTTTTGATTGAAAATAAAACTATTGAAATAAAAATGTTTATTATTTTTATTAAGTTTTACTATCAAATTAGCTTACAGAAAAGTGGAAAATAACTTAAAAGTGCACACTTTTACTTTTTCTTTTATGTTCATAGCTACTTTCTCTCAATAAACCCCAAATATAGTCGCCCATCATGTTTTCATTTAGTACAGGCAAATTGTCCAAAATGGACAAAAAAATTGCGAAGTAGTTGAAATTTGGCATAGACGTTCAAAAATATATATATTTCAAGAAACCAAGGAGTCCCTAACCACAAGGGGTGTGCCGGAGTCGCCATGTTTAAAAAACGTGGGGTGGACTGGATTTTCACGTGTATAATAGGAAGCGGCAATTGAATCATATCAAAAAATTGTTCGAAAAATAATAATCACTAATTATATTGTAATCATTGTACAAATATTAGTTTTTGACATTTTTTTTATAACTAAACATTTTTTTTTCAATTTTACATCCGTTTTATTCTATTATCTGATGCTTCACTCGCTCCGAGTATATTCTCTGCACTGATTGTTAAAACCGCAATAGAAATGTCGAACAATGGACGAACATCTGTAGTCGGCGAGGACGTCGATCTCCTTGTTCTCTTGATCGCTTTAACACCAGAAAATAAAGATATCTTTTTCATAAAGCCAGGCACAGGCAAAATTCAAAGGAAAATTTTTTCGTCGGCGGAAATCCAGAAATCACACGAACGGATGAAAAATACAATCTTACTGGCCCATGCCTTCAGTGGTTGTGATACCACGTCCTGTATATTTCAGAAGGGAAAATTAAAAATTTTCAAACTCTTGCAAAAGGAAACTCGATTGGCTAATATGGCGAAGACTTTCAATGATGAAAATTCAACCCCATCAGCAGCAAGAGAGGCTGGTGAAACCCTTTTCCTGGTGGTATACGGTGCGAAGAAAATTGACAATCTTTCGCTCAATTCATACAGATTTGACCAATTTAAAAAATCGCTGCAAAAACAGAAATCAAGGCTCGAACTATTACCACCAACTTCAGAGGCAGCTGCTCAGCATTCGTCACGAGTGTTCTACCAAATTCAGACATGGCTTGGCAACAACAAGAATCCGGAACAGTGGGGATGGAAAAAAATCAACGGGTCGTTGCAACCTATTACAACACTCCTTGCGCCAGCACCCGAATCGATATTACAACTCATCTCCTGAAATTGTACGGCTGATTGTTCCTCGAGGTGTGGATGCAGAAAAGCCGGTTTAAGATGCTCGCAAATTTGCGGAAATTGCCAGGGAGTGCAATGCCTCAACGCATACATTGAGCAAATTTGCGACAATCTGAACGACTCAGAAGATTTCGATGCAGTACACGAGCATGCGGGCGAAGATTTGGAAGATTTTGTCCAAGAGGCGGATGTTACCGACTCCGATTTTCTTCTGATATAATAGGTATGCATTCAATATATGATATAATATTTCCATGTACTTGAAAATCCTCACTTATGCAATTAATATGTATTTTTTCATTTTACAGAATATACTCGGAGCGAGTGAAGCATCAGATAATAGAATAAAACGGATGTAAAATTGAAAAAAAAATGTTTAGTTATAAAAAAAATGTCAAAAACTAATATTTGTACAATGATTACAATATAATTAGTGATTATTATTTTTCGAACAATTTTTTGATATGATTCAATTGCCGCTTCCTATTATACACGTGAAAATCCAGTCCACCCCACGTTTTTTAAACATGGCGACTCCGGCACACCCCTTGTGGTTAGGGACTCCTTGGTTTCTTGAAATATATATATTTTTGAACGTCTATGCCAAATTTCAACTACTTCGCAATTTTCTTGGATATTTGATGAATTTCGGTACAATTTGCCTGTACTAATTGTATTGGCCTTGATAGCGTTGTTCAAAATTCATGATGTCCTGATGGAAACGTTCTCCTTGCTCTTCGGAATAGGCTCCCATATTGTTTTTAAATTTATCCAAATGAGCATGCAGCATATGTACTTTTAATGACATCCTGCAGCCCATGGCCTTAAAATTTGTAAGCATATCCTCAACCAACTTTTCGTAGTTTTCAGCTTTATTATTTCCTAAAAATCCAGAAACTACTGCTTTAAAACTGTTCCAACTTGCTTTTTGAGTACGATTCAGCAACGTTGGAAATTTTTCATCGGCGAAAATCTGTCTTATTTGCGGACCAACAAAAACCCCAGCTTTAACCTTTGCTTCCGATAACTTCGGAAAAAATTGAAAAATGAGTATTATTATTATAACTATCACAAAAGCAAACTTTATACCGAAAAAAGGTATTTTCTTTTCGTTTTTGTGCATAACTAACTGGAAAATAATAGTATAAACTTTAGGACAAAGAACGAAAATTTTTTTGTAGAGTCGTGAATCAGTGACAGTTATGGGTAATAAACATAACAAACGAAATCAGCGCTCGCGAAAGCAATCTTACGTATCTCGGTAAGTACATTGGAATTAATGTTTTCTCTTTCGCCGAGTTCACACAGCCGTATTCTACACGCTTCCACATGCCGATAGCCTCAACTACTGTGACATTCCATTTTTCCCATCCTATTCTACTTTGTCAGAGACAATCCTACAGAAACGAAGTTCAGAGCGATGTTAAAGTGCTGGCAATTTTTATGAATAACTATACAGTAAATTGTAAGTTTAACCCTTCAATGATCCATCCCTCGATATGGATGTAGATTAATGACGACAAATGATTACTGCCGCAATGTCGGAAAAGTTTATTCGATCGCGAGCTCGACTCGTCTGAGACTCGTTGGAGAATAGTATCGCAAGTTTTGAAAAAAAATAAACGAGACAGCGACTAAGCGCTCTGTAAGGGACCAGCCTCACCTTTTTTTCTAGAATTTCTCGTTTTATCGACTCTCTTCTGCCAAATTTATTTTTTGCCTTCGCTTACGAAAGCACCCATCACACGGCGGAGCCGATACTTTTGAGGTCACCCACGAGTCTCAACGAATCAAACTTCACCTATACAGTATTGCCCTACGCTGAAACAATGATTTTGAAATTGAAAGGGTCATATTATTATTACACCAGTATAATATTTTAGAGGTCGAAGAACTTTGAGGTCACGTACGTGAACTCTGGTCACCGATAGTATTTTCAGATTCGAAGATCTTATTCCTTATCAATATTATTGCTCCATAATAACGCCTCTCTAAATTGTTCTTCCACAAACGTGATTGAAGAGAACGGAGGATAGTGAATAATCAGTCACACGCCTTTATCATATTTCCTAGCCCTCATCAACTGACATCTTATCTCGGTTTCTTTCCTGAAGGAACCTCAGCACGCCTCGTGTTTGATTTTGAATAACGATGATTTCAGACGTATAACGAAGAACATTATCGCATTTCGCAATAGAAAACCCTGTGCCAACATCCTGGCTTCGGCTGCGGAGGACAAACATAGTTCCATCGTTGCTGGCACAGACGATTCTCGTGCGAAAATTGCTGAACATGTGCCTGCCGAGGCCGAGACAGCCGACGTTCCCAATATTCGGGCTAGCGGAGAGGTAAGTGACGATTACGCACTCACCGTCAATAACATCCACGTGGATCACGACCGCGTTAGTGAGACGCAAGTCGACGGTCGGCGCATCGTCGACATCAACTTCTTTTTGCAGCAATTGCGCGATAAGTTCGACGATCATAACGTCGCGTTGCGATGTCGTTTGAACGACATTAAAATCTTCAAACTAGTAGATCGGGGCTTGCGAACACAATTACATTTAGTTTGTGAAGCCTGCGATTACAAATTTAGTCTCTGGTCAGACCCCGAATCCCAAAATATGGGTATTAATGAAAGTGCCGTATGTGGCTCAATAACCTCCGGTACCGGTTACAGCGCGTTGCAAGAACAACTTGCCGCAATTTCGATTCCGGCAATGAGCGAAAAAACCTATATAAAATATAGGGAAAGACTTTTCGATACATTTCTCGAAGTTCTTACAGCAGAGACTGAACGCGCTGCTAGTATGGAACGAGAAATAGCCATACAAAAGGGGCATGTCATTAATGGTATCCCGTATATAGACGTAATAGCGGACGGCTGTTGGGCAAAACGCAGCTACGCGGGCGGCAAGCATGATGCACTTTCGGGTGCAGCCATGATCTTCGGCCGTGAGACCAAACTAGCTTTGTTCGTCAGCGTTCGCAATAAGTATTGCGCAGCACATGCGACAAATGTAGAAGCACCCTATCACGTGTGCTGCAAGAATTGGGGTCAAGATATGAGCTCAAACGCGATGGAAACCGATATTATCCTAGAAGGTTTCCGAACAAGCGTCGAGCGCAACGGCCTAATATACAAAACCATCATCTCCGATGGCGACAGTAGCGTATACCAGGCTATACGAGATCATCATCCGTATGACCAATATGGGGTTATTGTGGACAAAATCGAATGCAACAACCACCTATTTCGCAATTTTTGCCGAAAATTGAAGTCTGCATCTACAATGAAGCTAACGTGTAATCCGTCGAAGGATGTATTGATTGTCACAAAATTCCGACAATACGTGGCTTCCAGTGGATTGAAGATTCGTCAGTGCATAGAGCAAGCGAGAGATATCCGCATCGCGGAAAATATTCCTAAGTCGGATAAAGTGACCAAACTTTGTGAAGATATTTTCAATATCGCCACCCATGTTTTCGGGGACCACACCAATTGTAAGTCACTGCCATTCAGTTGTGTCCCTGAAAGATTTCCAACTAATGTTCTTGCGGAACTTTATAGAACGGGCGTCCATGCCGATGTTCACGAGGCGGTGCGGTATTTGAGTTGCCATGCGAGAAGCTTGTTGAGAAACGTCAACAATAATGTGGCAGAAGGATTCCATTGTCAACAAACTCAATTCTGGAAAGAGAATCAACCACTGCCTGAAAGAGTCGTATGAAATGCGATGTTACGGAGCAGTCGTACAAGCGAATACGCAGTCGCTGTTGTCTCGGATACAATTCCGTAGAAATAACACGGTTTCCGCCGCTGTAGAAAAAATGGAAAGACGCAGACAGCGTCAAAACGAGCTGACTCGCTTGTACAGGTTACAGAAGCGTAGTCACAGACCGCGAAAGTTTCACGGTACCGACAAGGACTATGGTCCGTCCGCAAAGAAGGCGGACATTGACAAAGATGTGTTCGTTCTTATGTCTGAACGACACATGAATAAATTGAGGTCGTACCAGATCAACTGGAGACAGATAGAGCGAGATACGGTTTTGCAGAGTGATTCCGAGCTCTGGCACCAGCTACGTACTGAGATTATTACGGCATCTAAGTTCGGGCCAATATGCCGCATGCAAGCTACCACTTCGTGCGCGAATATGGTAGCAAGTATTCGGTACCCGAAGATAATCGACACCGCCGCCACACAATTCGGGATAGCGAACGAGAATAACGCTAGACAAGACCTAGCGTCGAGACTGGGAAAAGAAATCATTCCCTGCGGCCTCTTCATCGATCAAGAGGTCCCCTATCTAGGAGCGTCGCCCGACGGTCTGATAGACGACGACGGTATAGTCGAAGTGAAATGCCCGATTTCAGCCCGAAACGCCGACTTGGAAGAGGTCATACCTACGCTTTTGAATCTGAGGAATATTTTCGACAGAAAGGATAAAAATTCGTTGAACAAGAATCACGCATATTTTTATCAAGTACAGGGTCAACTGCACGTTACGAGACGCGAATATTGCATATTCGCGTTATGGACCTCAACAAGTATGAAACTTGTCAAGGTTCTCAGAGACGACGCCTTCTGGCAGTCAATGATGGAACCATTCCTTTGCAGATTTTACACAGAATGTTTGCTTACCGAAATCATTGATTGTCGGCGCAACAGAAACATGAGGATCCGCGATCCCGAATACATTCTCGAAGCTCAAAAAGAAGCGCTTGGCAAAAAGATCGCACGCGATAGCCACAAAATTGACGAGGTCGAAGACCGCAAGTCAACTGAAATCGTCCCGCCGCCCAGTGTGGCTAAAAGAACTGCAGTGGTCAATTCGAGAGATCCATCCTACGATACTAAAGACACTGCCACCACCGACTGGATAGCAATCAGAAGCGACGAAGACGTCGAAGCTTCCGACGATATTGTCAGATTGCTAGAAATCGTACGCCGGAATATTACGGTTGAAGAAGTAGCGGCGAATGTTCTATCGCCAAAGAGCTTGCTAACCGATTCGAGTATTGACTTGTTTCAAAACATATTACAGGAAAACAGCAGGTTTCTTTGTACTCCAGCGAGCTATAATGCATATCACAACTGCATCGAGCCCTGTATTCCCCTTCAAAGGGACTTACAGATCATAGGTGGTAATAGAAGCAGACATTGGTGCTGTGTTTATTACGACGTACATAATGTGTATGTTTATGACAGTCTCGTGCCTAGCGAATACGAGCTTTTGGGTACAGAGGAACAACGCTACGTTCGTAAGCGCTATCCTCATGTTAATGTTGAAGATGTAATTCTTCAACCTGTTACAAGACAACCCGACTCTTATAGTTGTGGTGTCTACGCTGCGGCTTACGCAACGACAGTTGCATTGGGCCAAGACCCAGTGCGCCAAGCCTATTCGCGCGATGCAAAAACAATGCGAAAGCATTCGATGGTAATATTACAAACTCGTAAGTTAACATCGTTCCCTCAGTGAATGATTTTGTAAACCGCGATTCATCGCGTGCATATATAATATCCATATGGATATATAAACGATCGCTCGAAATGAGCGCCGTGACCTATGGAAACGTACTTACGCGACAGCGTGAGTGGGTTAGTGTGGGTGGGTGTTTCCTAGGCGCTCTAAGAGTGCCGTTTACAAAGCCACTACGACAGACGTAGTAAAAAGAGAGTTTGTGCCATTTTTATTCTCCATGCACGCGAGAATGTGGAGACGAAAATTATGTGCTATTGAGCATCGTGAAGTTACAATCGAATTAAGAAATCGAGAATGATATACAGCGATGAAATAATATAGATAGGTGACATGGCGGTAAAATAATTTCAGACTTATTCATATGAATATATATATTCAATAAGCCCAAGCTCTCCATTTGCAGCGTCTGTATGGATCTGGCAAACCCGGATGTCCTGTATTATTTTTTCTTGCTGAATTCACTAATAAATCCTAATACTGTACTTGATGAAATTTCGAACAGTTTTTCCGTTACACTGATCAAGTCAATAATCGAAATGTGTATATATATATATATATATATATATATATATAGTTCGTGACCTCATGCAAAGGGTCGGCTATTATATCATAATTTTCATAAAATACTTACTCATAAGCAAAGCGACAACGTTTAGCGAATTATTCTGAAGGACGATATCTAATGAGAACGATTCTTCTGTTCCTAATTTCCTCATGCAGATACCAGATGAAGTTGAAAAAATGATACAGGAATCGTGGAACCTACCTATTTCTAATATTCGCATTGAAAAACAATTTGTTCACACCTATCTGAGATAACTCACCATCAGATTCACGTTGAACTACTCCTATGCTATGAAGTCAATGCATAGTTTTTAATGCCTGAACTAATATAGACACAATACTAGAAGATTTTCCTTTTCCATCTAGAAAACCTGTCAAAGTCCTGGCCTCAGAATTCCAAACATTTATGCAGACTTTGTTTCTGTAGCTGCGATATTGATAATAACCGCAAAACCACTGAAGCATATTAGGATATTGATTAATTTAAAGGATGCGGATGTGCGATAACCTCACGTGAGATTTGTTCCGAATCTGACGATGAGATGCTAAGTTTGTAACGAAGGTTAATTATCGTTATTCAATAAGATTTTTTACGAATACAACTCGATAGATACTTCGATTCCGACCTCAATTCTCTAAATTTCGTAGAGAGCATACGAATAGATGGTTATCATGAACTTCTCGTTCGTTCTACATTGAGCATTGCGGTGTACGGTATTATTTTGCATTTTACGAATTAAAAAATTTCTGTGCTTTATATCGTACGTTATTATAAAATCTGAAACACAATAAAATACGGGCGATGGGTGAAAAACGAATAAATTTTCCGAAAAGTAATTTTTTCTGCATAAAAATATTTATTTGTTATATGTTATTTTTTCTCGTCTTCTTCGTCTTTCTTTCACTCATCTTCGTCGCTTTGTTGCTGCTGTTGTTGTCGTTGTTGAGGTGGTGGTAGTCGTGGCCGTGGTTGCGGTGGTAGTCGCGGTCGTATTCGTTGTGGTTCGATTGGTGGTGGCAGTCGTGGTCGTAATTGTTGTTGTCGTGGTGGTTGTACTATTTGTCGTAGCGGTTGTTGTTGCTGTGGTAGTGGGAGTGGTAGTCGTGGTCGTCCGTGTTCGTCACCTAGGCGCTGCAGCCTCGCATTGATGCGTTTCTGTGCCGCGAGTAGGCCTTGGCGGGCAGTATCCTTTGCACTCAAATTTCCAAAATTTGCGCAATTTTCAAAATTTGCGAGTTGTGCTGAGTTGTGCTAGGCGAGCACATGAAATTTTTCCTCTCACAAATCTCGTCCGACCCACCCTTGCGCTCGTAAACATGGATCTTTCCCCCCAACCGACACTCAAATTTTCAAAATTTCCGCGATTTTCGAAATTTGCGAGTTGTCCTGAGTTGTGATAGGCGAGCACATGGACTTTTTCCTCTTACAAATCTCGCTCCGACCCACCCTTGCGCTCGTAAACATGGATCTGTCCCCCCAACCGACACTCAAATTTCCAAAATTTCCGCAATTTCCAAAATTTGCGAGTTGTGCTGAGTTGTGCTAGGCGAGTACATGAACTGTTTCCTCTTACAAATCTCGCTCCGACCCACCCTTGCGCTCGTAAACACGGATCTTTCCCCTCACACGACACTCAAATTTCCAAAATTTCCGCAATTTCCAAAATTTGCGAGTTGTGCTGAGTTGTGATAGGCGAGCACATGAACTTTTTCGTTTTACAAATCTCGCTCCGACCCACCCTTGCGCTCGTAAACATGGATCTTTCCCCCCAACCGACACTCAAATTTCCAAAATTTCCGCAATTTCCAAAATTTGCGGAATGTACTGAGTTGTGCTAGGCGATCACATGAACTTTTTCCTCTTACAAATCTCGCTCCGACCCATCCTTGCGCTCGTAAACATGGACCTTTCCCCCCAATCGACACTCAAATTTCCAAAATTTCCGCAATTTCCAAAATTTGCGGCATGTGCTGAGTTGTGCTAGGCGAGTACATGAACTTTTTTCTCTTACAAATCTCGCTCCGACCCATCCTTGCTCTCGTAATCACGGATCTTTCCCCCCAGCCGACACTCAAATTTCCAAAATTTCAGCAATTTTCGAAATTTGCGAGTTGTGCTGAGTTGTGATAGGCGAGCACATGAACTTTTTCCTCTTACAAATCTCGCTCCGACCCATCCTTGCGCTCGTAAACATGGACCTTTCCCCCCAATCGACACTCAAATTTCCAAAATTCCCGCAATTTCCAAAATTTGCGAAATGTGCTGAGTTGTGCTAGGCGAGTACATGAACTTTTTCTCCTTACAAATCTCGATCCGACCCACCCTTGCGCTCGTAAACACGGATCTTTCCCCCCAGCCGACACTCAAATTTCCAAAATTTCCGCAATTTCCAAAATTTGCGAATCGTGCTGAGTTGTGATAGGCAAGCACATGAACTTTTTCCTCTTACAAATCTCGCTCCGACCCACCCTTGCGCTCGTAAACATGGATCTTTCCCCCCAATCGACACTCAAATTTCCAAAATTTCCGCAATTTCCAAAATTTGCGAGTCGTGCTGAGTTTTGAAAGGCGAGCACATGAACTTCTTCCTCTTACAAATCTCGCTCCGACCCACCCTTGCGCTCGTAAACATGGATCTTTCCCACCAACCGACACTCAAATTTCCAAAATTTCCGCAATTTTCGAAATTTGCGAGTTCTGCTGAGTTGTGATAGGCGAGCACATGAACTTTTTCCTCATACAAATCTCGCTCCGACCCACCCTTGCGCTCGTAAACACGGATCTTTCCCCTCACACGACACTCAAATTTCCAAAATTTCCGCAATTTCCAAAATTTGCGAGTCGTGCTGAGTTGTGACAGGCGAGCACATGAACTTTTTCGTCTTACAAATATCGCTCCGACCCACCCTTGCGCTCGTAAACATGGATCTTTCCCCCCAATCGACACTCAAATTTCCAAAATTTCCGCATTTTCCAAAATTTGCGAGTCGTGCTGAGTTGTGATAGGCGAGCACATGAACTTCTTCCTCTAACAAATTTTGCTCCGACCCACCCTTGCGCTCGTAAACATGGATCTTTCACCGCAACCGACACTCAAATTTCCAAAATTTCCGCAATTTTCAAAATTTGCGAGTTGTGCTGAGTTGTGCTAGGCGAGCGCATGAAATTTTTCCTCTCACAAATCTCGCTCCGACCCACCCTTGCGCTCGTAAACATGGATCTTTCCCCCCAACCGACACTCAAATTTCCAAAATTTGCGCAATTTTCAAAATTTGCGAGTTGTGCTGAGTTGTGCTAGGCGAGCACATGAAATTTTTACTCTCACAAATCTCGTCCGACCCACCCTTGCGCTCGTAAACATGGATCTTTCCCCCCAACCGACACTCAAATTTCCAAAATTTCCGCAATTTTTGAAATTTGCGAGTTGTGCTGAGTTGTGATAGGCGAGCACATGAACTTTTGCATCTTACAAATCTCGCTCCGACCCACCCTTGCGCTCGTAAACATGGATCTGTCCCCCCAACCGACACTCAAATTTCCAAAATTTCCGCAATTTCCAAAATTTGCGAGTTGTGCTGAGTTGTGCTAGGCGAGTACATGAACTGTTTCCTCTTACAAATCTCGCTCCGACCCACCCTTGCGCTCGTAAACACGGATCTTTCCCCTCACACGACACTCAAATTTCCAAAATTTCCGCAATTTCCAAAATTTGCGAGTTGTGCTGAGTTGTGATAGGCGAGCACATGAACTTTTTCGTTTTACAAATCTCGCTCCGACCCACCCTTGCGCTCGTAAACATGGATCTTTCCCCCCAACCGACACTCAAATTTCCAAAATTTCCGCAATTTCCAAAATTTGCGGAATGTACTGAGTTGTGCTAGGCGATCACATGAACTTTTTCCTCTTACAAATCTCGCTCCGACCCATCCTTGCGCTCGTAAACATGGACCTTTCCCCCCAATCGACACTCAAATTTCCAAAATTTCCGCAATTTCCAAAATTTGCGGCATGTGCTGAGTTGTGCTAGGCGAGTACATGAACTTTTTTCTCTTACAAATCTCGCTCCGACCCATCCTTGCTCTCGTAATCACGGATCTTTCCCCCCAGCCGACACTCAAATTTCCAAAATTTCAGCAATTTTCGAAATTTGCGAGTTGTGCTGAGTTGTGATAGGCGAGCACATGAACTTTTTCCTCTTACAAATCTCGCTCCGACCCATCCTTGCGCTCGTAAACATGGACCTTTCCCCCCAATCGACACTCAAATTTCCAAAATTCCCGCAATTTCCAAAATTTGCGAAATGTGCTGAGTTGTGCTAGGCGAGTACATGAACTTTTTCTCCTTACAAATCTCGATCCGACCCACCCTTGCGCTCGTAAACACGGATCTTTCCCCCCAGCCGACACTCAAATTTCCAAAATTTCCGCAATTTCCAAAATTTGCGAATCGTGCTGAGTTGTGATAGGCAAGCACATGAACTTTTTCCTCTTACAAATCTCGCTCCGACCCACCCTTGCGCTCGTAAACATGGATCTTTCCCCCCAATCGACACTCAAATTTCCAAAATTTCCGCAATTTCCAAAATTTGCGAGTCGTGCTGAGTTTTGAAAGGCGAGCACATGAACTTCTTCCTCTTACAAATCTCGCTCCGACCCACCCTTGCGCTCGTAAACATGGATCTTTCCCACCAACCGACACTCAAATTTCCAAAATTTCCGCAATTTTCGAAATTTGCGAGTTCTGCTGAGTTGTGATAGGCGAGCACATGAACTTTTTCCTCATACAAATCTCGCTCCGACCCACCCTTGCGCTCGTAAACACGGATCTTTCCCCTCACACGACACTCAAATTTCCAAAATTTCCGCAATTTCCAAAATTTGCGAGTCGTGCTGAGTTGTGACAGGCGAGCACATGAACTTTTTCGTCTTACAAATATCGCTCCGACCCACCCTTGCGCTCGTAAACATGGATCTTTCCCCCCAATCGACACTCAAATTTCCAAAATTTCCGCATTTTCCAAAATTTGCGAGTCGTGCTGAGTTGTGATAGGCGAGCACATGAACTTCTTCCTCTAACAAATTTTGCTCCGACCCACCCTTGCGCTCGTAAACATGGATCTTTCACCGCAACCGACACTCAAATTTCCAAAATTTCCGCAATTTTCAAAATTTGCGAGTTGTGCTGAGTTGTGCTAGGCGAGCGCATGAAATTTTTCCTCTCACAAATCTCGCTCCGACCCACCCTTGCGCTCGTAAACATGGATCTTTCCCCCCAACCGACACTCAAATTTCCAAAATTTGCGCAATTTTCAAAATTTGCGAGTTGTGCTGAGTTGTGCTAGGCGAGCACATGAAATTTTTACTCTCACAAATCTCGTCCGACCCACCCTTGCGCTCGTAAACATGGATCTTTCCCCCCAACCGACACTCAAATTTCCAAAATTTCCGCAATTTTTGAAATTTGCGAGTTGTGCTGAGTTGTGATAGGCGAGCACATGAACTTTTGCATCTTACAAATCTCGCTCCGACCCACCCTTGCGCTCGTAAACATGGATCTGTCCCCCCAACCGACACTCAAATTTCCAAAATTTCCGCAATTTCCAAAATTTGCGAGTTGTGCTGAGTTGTGCTAGGCGAGTACATGAACTTTTTCCTCTTACAAATCTCGCTCCGACCCACCCTTGCGCTCGTAAACACGGATCTTTCCCCTCACACGACACTCAAATTTCCAAAATTTCCGCAATTTCAAAAATTTGCGAGTTGTGCTGAGTTGTGATAGGCGAGCACATGAACTTTTTCGTTTTACAAATCTCGCTCCGACCCACCCTTGCGCTCGTAAACATGGATCTTTCCCACCAACCGACACTCAAATTTCCAAAATTTCCGCAATTCCCAAAATTTGCGAAATGTGCTGAGTTGTGCTAGGCGAGTACATGAACTTTTTCCTCTTACAAATCTCGCTCCGACCCACCTTTGCGCTCGTAAACACGGATCTTTGCCCCCAACCGACACTCAAATTTCCAAAATTTGCGCAATTTTCAAAATTTGCGAGTTGTGCTGAGTTGTGCTAGACGAGCACATGAAATTTTTACTCTCACAAATCTCGTCCGACCCACCCTTGCGCTCGTAAACATGGATCTTTCCCCCCAACCGACACTCAAATTTCCAAAATTTCCGCGATTTTCGAAATTCGCGAGTTGTGCTGAGTTGTGATAGGCGAGCACATGAACTTTTTCCCCTTACAAATCTCGCTCCGACCCACCCTTGCGCTCGTAAACATGGATCTTTCCCCCCAGCCGACACTCAAATTTCCAAAATTTCAGCAATTTTCGAAATTTGCGAGTTGTACTGAGTTGTGCTAGGCGAGTACATGAACTTTTTTTTCTTACAAATCTCGCTCCGACCCACCTTTGCGCTCGTAAACACGGATCTTTCCCCCCAACCGACACTCAAATTTCCAAAATTTGCGCAATTTTCAAAATTTGCGAGTTGTGCTGAGTTGTGCTAGGCGAGCACATGAAATTTTTACTCTCACAAATCTCGTCCGACCCACCCTTGCGCTCGTAAACATGGATCTTTCCCCCCAACCGACACTCAAATTTCCAAAATTCCCGCAATTTTCGAAATTTGCGAGTTGTGCTGAGTTGTGATAGGCGAGCACATGAACTTTTGCCTTTTACAAATCTCGCTCCGACCCACCCTTGCGCTCGTAAACATGGATCTGTCCCCCCAACCGACACTCAAATTTCCAAAATTTCCGCAATTTCCAAAATTTGCGAGTTGTGCTGAGTTGTGCTAGGCGAGTACATGAACTTTTTCCTCTTACAAATCTCGCTCCGACCCACCCTTGCGCTCGTAAACACGGATCTTTCCCCTCACACGACACTCAAATTTCCAAAATTTCCGCAATTTCAAAAATTTGCGAGTTGTGCTGAGTTGTGATAGGCGAGCACATGAACTTTTTCGTTTTACAAATCTCGCTCCGACCCACCCTTGCGCTCGTGAACATGGATCTTTCCCACCAACCGACACTCAAATTTCCAAAATTTCCGCAATTCCCAAAATTTGTGAAATGTGCTGAGTTGTGCTAGGCAAGTACATGAACTTTTTCCTCTTACAAATCTCGCTCCGACCCACCTTTGCGCTCGTAAACACGGATCTTTGCCCCCAACCGACACTCAAATTTCCAAAATTTGCGCAATTTTCAAAATTTGCGAGTTGTGCTGAGTTGTCCTAGACGAGCACATGAAATTTTTACTCTCACAAATCTCGTCCGACCCACCCTTGCGCTCGTAAACATGGATCTTTCCCCCCAACCGACACTCAAATTTCCAAAATTTCCGCGATTTTCGAAATTTGCGAGTTGTGCTGAGTTGTGATAGGCGAGTACATGAACTGTTTCCTCTTACAAATCTCGCTCCGACCCACCCTTGCGCTCGTAAACACGGATCTTTCCCCTCACACGACACTCAAATTTCCAAAATTTCCGCAATTTCCAAAATTTGCGAGTTGTGCTGAGTTGTGATAGGCGAGCACATGAACTTTTTCGTTTTACAAATCTCGCTCCGACCCACCCTTGCGCTCGTAAACATGGATCTTTCCCCCCAACCGACACTCAAATTTCCAAAATTTCCGCAATTTCCAAAATTTGCGGAATGTACTGAGTTGTGCTAGGCGATCACATGAACTTTTTCCTCTTACAAATCTCGCTCCGACCCACCCTTGCGCTCGTAAACATGGACCTTTCCCCCCAATCGACACTCAATTTTCCAAAATTTCCGCAATTTCCAAAATTTGCGGCATGTGCTGAGTTGTGCTAGGCGAGTACATGAACTTTTTTCTCTTACAAATCTCGCTCCGACCCATCCTTGCTCTCGTAATCACGGATCTTTCCCCCCAGTCGACACTCAAATTTCCAGAATTTCAGCAATTTTCGAAATTTGCGAGTTGTGCTGAGTTGTGATAGGCGAGCACATGAACTTTTTCCTCTTACAAATCTCGCTCCGACCCACCCTTGCTCTTGTAAACATGGACCTTTCCCCCCAATCGACACTCAAATTTCCAAAATTCCCGCAATTTCCAAAATTTGCGAAATGTGCTGAGTTGTGCTAGGCGAGTACATGAACTTTTTCTCCTTACAAATCTCGATCCGACCCACCCTTGCGCTCGTAAACACGGATCTTTCCGCCCAGCCGACACTCAAATTTCCAAAATTTCCGCAATTTCCAAAATTTGCGAATCGTGCTGAGTTGTGATAGGCCAGCACATGAACTTTTTCCTCTTACAAATCTCGCTCCGACCCACCCTTGCGCTCGTAAACATGGATCTTTCCCCCCAATCGACACTCAAATTTCCAAAATTTCCGCAATTTCCAAAATTTGCGAGTCGTGCTGAGTTTTGAAAGGCGAGCACATGAACTTCTTCCTCTTACAAATCTCGCTCCGACCCACCCTTGCGCTCGTAAACATGGATCTTTCCCACCAACCGACACTCAAATTTCCAAAATTTCCGCAATTTTCGAAATTTGCGAGTTGTGCTGAGTTGTGATAGGCGAGCACATGAACTTTTTCCTCATACAAATCTCGCTCCGACCCACCCTTGCGCTCGTAAACATGGATCTGTCCCCCCAACCGACACTCAAATTTCCAAAATTTCCGCAATTCCCAAAATTTGCGAGTTGTGCTGAGTTGTGATAGGCGAGCACATGAACTTTTTCGTCTTACAAATATCGCTCCGACCCACCCTTGCGCTCGTAAACATGGATCTTTCACCGCAACCGACACTCAAATTTCCAAAATTTCCGCAATTTTCGAAATTTGCGAGTTGTGCTGAGTTGTGCTAGGCGAGCAAATGAAATTTTTCCTCTCACAAATCTCGCTCCGACCCACCCTTGCGCTCGTAAACATGGACCTTTCCCCCCAATCGACACTCAAATTTCCAAAATTTCCGCAATTTCCAAAATTTGCGGAATGTACTGAGTTGTGCTAGGCGAGTACATGAACTGTTTCCTCTTACAAATCTCGCTCCGACCCACCCTTGCGCTCGTAAACACGGATCTTTCCCCTCACACGACACTCAAATTTCCAAAATTTCCGCAATTTCCAAAATTTGCGAGTTGTGCTGAGTTGTGATAGGCGAGCACATGAACTTTTTCGTTTTACAAATCTCGCTCCGACCCACCCTTGCGCTCGTAAACATGGATCTTTCCCCCCAACCGACACTCAAATTTCCAAAATTTCCGCAATTTCCAAAATTTGCGGAATGTACTGAGTTGTGCTAGGCGATCACATGAACTTTTTCCTCTTACAAATCTCGCTCCGACCCATCCTTGCGCTCGTAAACATGGACCTTTCCCCCCAATCGACACTCAAATTTCCAAAATTTCCGCAATTTCCAAAATTTGCGGCATGTGCTGAGTTGTGCTAGGCGAGTACATGAACTTTTTTTTCTTACAAATCTCGCTCCGACCCATCCTTGCTCTCGTAATCACGGATCTTTCCCCCCAGCCGACACTCAAATTTCCAAAATTTCAGCAATTTTCGAAATTTGCGAGTTGTGCTGAGTTGTGATAGGCGAGCACATGAACTTTTTCCTCTTACAAATCTCGCTCCGACCCATCCTTGCGCTCGTAAACATGGACCTTTCCCCCCAATCGACACTCAAATTTCCAAAATTCCCGCAATTTCCAAAATTTGCGAAATGTGCTGAGTTGTGCTAGGCGAGTACATGAACTTTTTCTCCTTACAAATCTCGATCCGACCCACCCTTGCGCTCGTAAACACGGATCTTTCCCCCCAGCCGACACTCAAATTTCCAAAATTTCCGCAATTTCCAAAATTTGCGAATCGTGCTGAGTTGTGATAGGCAAGCACATGAACTTTTTCCTCTTACAAATCTCGCTCCGACCCACCCTTGCGCTCGTAAACATGGATCTTTCCCCCCAATCGACACTCAAATTTCCAAAATTTCCGCAATTTCCAAAATTTGCGAGTCGTGCTGAGTTTTGAAAGGCGAGCACATGAACTTCTTCCTCTTACAAATCTCGCTCCGACCCACCCTTGCGCTCGTAAACATGGATCTTTCCCACCAACCGACACTCAAATTTCCAAAATTTCCGCAATTTTCGAAATTTGCGAGTTCTGCTGAGTTGTGATAGGCGAGCACATGAACTTTTTCCTTATACAAATCTCGCTCCGACCCACCCTTGCGCTCGTAAACACGGATCTTTCCCCTCACACGACACTCAAATTTCCAAAATTTCCGCAATTTCCAAAATTTGCGAGTCGTGCTGAGTTGTGACAGGCGAGCACATGAACTTTTTCGTCTTACAAATATCGCTCCGACCCACCCTTGCGCTCGTAAACATGGATCTTTCCCCCCAATCGACACTCAAATTTCCAAAATTTCCGCATTTTCCAAAATTTGCGAGTTGTGCTGAGTTGTGATAGGCGAGCACATGAACTTCTTCCTCTAACAAATTTTGCTCCGACCCACCCTTGCGCTCGTAAACATGGATCTTTCACCGCAACCGACACTCAAATTTCCAAAATTTCCGCAATTTTCAAAATTTGCGAGTTGTGCTGAGTTGTGCTAGGCGAGCGCATGAAATTTTTCCTCTCACAAATCTCGCTCCGACCCACCCTTGCGCTCGTAAACATGGATCTTTCCCCCCAACCGACACTCAAATTTCCAAAATTTGCGCAATTTTCAAAATTTGCGAGTTGTGCTGAGTTGTGCTAGGCGAGCACATGAAATTTTTACTCTCACAAATCTCGTCCGACCCACCCTTGCGCTCGTAAACATGGATCTTTCCCCCCAACCGACACTCAAATTTCCAAAATTTCCGCAATTTTTGAAATTTGCGAGTTGTGCTGAGTTGTGATAGGCGAGCACATGAACTTTTGCATCTTACAAATCTCGCTCCGACCCACCCTTGCGCTCGTAAACATGGATCTGTCCCCCCAACCGACACTCAAATTTCCAAAATTTCCGCAATTTCCAAAATTTGCGAGTTGTGCTGAGTTGTGCTAGGCGAGCACATGAACTTTTTCCTCTTACAAATCTCGCTCCGACCCACCCTTGCGCTCGTAAACACGGATCTTTCCCCTCACACGACACTCAAATTTCCAAAATTTCCGCAATTTCAAAAATTTGCGAGTTGTGCTGAGTTGTGATAGGCGAGCACATGAACTTTTTCTCTTTACAAATCTCGCTCCGACCCACCCTTGCGCTCGTAAACATGGATCTTTCCCCCCAACCGACACTCAAATTTCCAAAATTACCGCAATTTCCAAAATTTGCGGAATGTACTGAGTTGTGCTAGGCGATCGCATGAACTTTTTCCCCTTACAAATCTCGCTCCGACCCACCCTTGCGCTCGTAAACATGGACCTTTCCCCCCAATCGACACTCAAATTTCCAAAATTTCCGCAATTTCCAAAATTTGCGGCATGTGCTGAGTTGTGCTAGGCGAGTACATGAACTTTTTCCTCTTACAAATCTCGCTCCGACCCATCCTTGCTCTCGTAATCACGGATCTTTCCCCCCAGCCGACACTCAAATTTCCAAAATTTCAGCAATTTTCGAAATTTGCGAGTTGTACTGAGTTGTGCTAGGCGAGTACATGAACTTTTTCCTCTTACAAATCTCGCTCCGACCCACCTTTGCGCTCGTAAACACGGATCTTTCCCCCCAACCGACACTCAAATTTCCAAAATTTGCGCAATTTTCAAAATTTGCGAGTTGTGCTGAGTTGTGCTAGGCGAGCACATGAAATTTTTACTCTCACAAATCTCGTCCGACCCACCCTTGCGCTCGTAAACATGGATCTTTCCCCCCAACCGACACTCAAATTTCCAAAATTCCCGCAATTTTCGAAATTTGCGAGTTGTGCTGAGTTGTGATAGGCGAGCACATGAACTTTTGCCTTTTACAAATCTCGCTCCGACCCACCCTTGCGCTCGTAAACATGGATCTGTCCCCCCAACCGACACTCAAATTTCCAAAATTTCCGCAGTTTCCAAAATTTGCGAGTTGTGCTGAGTTGTGCTAGGCGAGTACATGAACTTTTTCCTCTTACAAATCTCGCTCCGACCCACCCTTGCGCTCGTAAACACGGATCTTTCCCCTCACACGACACTCAAATTTCCAAAATTTCCGCAATTTCAAAAATTTGCGAGTTGTGCTGAGTTGTGATAGGCGAGCACATGAACTTTTTCGTTTTACAAATCTCGCTCCGACCCACCCTTGCGCTCGTAAACATGGATCTTTCCCACCAACCGACACTCAAATTTCCAAAATTTCCGCAATTCCCAAAATTTGCGAAATGTGCTGAGTTGTGCTAGGCGAGTACATGAACTTTTTCCTCTTACAAATCTCGCTCCGACCCACCTTTGCGCTCGTAAACACGGATCTTTGCCCCCAACCGACACTCAAATTTCCAAAATTTGCGCAATTTTCAAAATTTGCGAGTTGTGCTGAGTTGTGCTAGACGAGCACATGAAATTTTTACTCTCACAAATCTCGTCCGACCCACCCTTGCGCTCGTAAACATGGATCTTTCCCCCCAACCGACACTCAAATTTCCAAAATTTCCGCGATTTTCGAAATTCGCGAGTTGTGCTGAGTTGTGATAGGCGAGCACATGAACTTTTTCCCCTTACAAATCTCGCTCCGACCCACCCTTGCGCTCGTAAACATGGATCTTTCCCCCCAGCCGACACTCAAATTTCCAAAATTTCAGCAATTTTCGAAATTTGCGAGTTGTACTGAGTTGTGCTAGGCGAGTACATGAACTTTTTTCTCTTACAAATCTCGCTCCGACCCACCTTTGCGCTCGTAAACACGGATCTTTCCCCCCAACCGACACTCAAATTTCCAAAATTTGCGCAATTTTCAAAATTTGCGAGTTGTGCTGAGTTGTGCTAGGCGAGCACATGAAATTTTTACTCTCACAAATCTCGCTCCGACCCACCCTTGCGCTCGTAAACACGGATCTTTCCCCTCACACGACACTCAAATTTCCAAAATTTCCGCAATTTCAAAAATTTGCGAGTTGTGCTGAGTTGTGATAGGCGAGCACATGAACTTTTTCGTTTTACAAATCTCGCTCCGACCCACCCTTGCGCTCGTGAACATGGATCTTTCCCACCAACCGACACTCAAATTTCCAAAATTTCCGCAATTCCCAAAATTTGTGAAATGTGCTGAGTTGTGCTAGGCAAGTACATGAACTTTTTCCTCTTACAAATCTCGCTCCGACCCACCTTTGCGCTCGTAAACACGGATCTTTGCCCCCAACCGACACTCAAATTTCCAAAATTTGCGCAATTTTCAAAATTTGCGAGTTGTGCTGAGTTGTCCTAGACGAGCACATGAAATTTTTACTCTCACAAATCTCGTCCGACCCACCCTTGCGCTCGTAAACATGGATCTTTCCCCCCAACCGACACTCAAATTTCCAAAATTTCCGCGATTTTCGAAATTTGCGAGTTGTGCTGAGTTGTGATAGGCGAGTACATGAACTGTTTCCTCTTACAAATCTCGCTCCGACCCACCCTTGCGCTCGTAAACACGGATCTTTCCCCTCACACGACACTCAAATTTCCAAAATTTCCGCAATTTCCAAAATTTGCGAGTTGTGCTGAGTTGTGATAGGCGAGCACATGAACTTTTTCGTTTTACAAATCTCGCTCCGACCCACCCTTGCGCTCGTAAACATGGATCTTTCCCCCCAACCGACACTCAAATTTCCAAAATTTCCGCAATTTCCAAAATTTGCGGAATGTACTGAGTTGTGCTAGGCGATCACATGAACTTTTTCCTCTTACAAATCTCGCTCCGACCCACCCTTGCGCTCGTAAACATGGACCTTTCCCCCCAATCGACACTCAATTTTCCAAAATTTCCGCAATTTCCAAAATTTGCGGCATGTGCTGAGTTGTGCTAGGCGAGTACATGAACTTTTTTCTCTTACAAATCTCGCTCCGACCCATCCTTGCTCTCGTAATCACGGATCTTTCCCCCCAGTCGACACTCAAATTTCCAGAATTTCAGCAATTTT
Source organism: Phymatocera aterrima (assembly GCA_963170745.1). NCBI lineage: Eukaryota > Metazoa > Arthropoda > Insecta > Hymenoptera > Tenthredinidae > Phymatocera > Phymatocera aterrima. The sequence goes on along the minus strand of CAUJGY010000148.1, from coordinate 81,985 downwards.
CGAAATTTGCGAGTTGTGCTGAGTTGTGATAGGCGAGCACATGAACTTTTTCCTCTTACAAATCTCGCTCCGACCCACCCTTGCTCTTGTAAACATGGACCTTTCCCCCCAATCGACACTCAAATTTCCAAAATTCCCGCAATTTCCAAAATTTGCGAAATGTGCTGAGTTGTGCTAGGCGAGTACATGAACTTTTTCTCCTTACAAATCTCGATCCGACCCACCCTTGCGCTCGTAAACACGGATCTTTCCGCCCAGCCGACACTCAAATTTCCAAAATTTCCGCAATTTCCAAAATTTGCGAATCGTGCTGAGTTGTGATAGGCCAGCACATGAACTTTTTCCTCTTACAAATCTCGCTCCGACCCACCCTTGCGCTCGTAAACATGGATCTTTCCCCCCAATCGACACTCAAATTTCCAAAATTTCCGCAATTTCCAAAATTTGCGAGTCGTGCTGAGTTTTGAAAGGCGAGCACATGAACTTCTTCCTCTTACAAATCTCGCTCCGACCCACCCTTGCGCTCGTAAACATGGATCTTTCCCACCAACCGACACTCAAATTTCCAAAATTTCCGCAATTTTCGAAATTTGCGAGTTGTGCTGAGTTGTGATAGGCGAGCACATGAACTTTTCCCTCATACAAATCTCGCTCCGACCCACCCTTGCGCTCGTAAACATGGATCTGTCCCCCCAACCGACACTCAAATTTCCAAAATTTCCGCAATTCCCAAAATTTGCGAGTTGTGCTGAGTTGTGATAGGCGAGCACATGAACTTTTTCGTCTTACAAATATCGCTCCGACCCACCCTTGCGCTCGTAAACATGGATCTTTCTCCCCAATCGACACTCAATTTTCCAAAATTTCCGCATTTTCCAAAATTTGCGAGTCGTGCTGAGTTGTGATAGGCGAGCACATGAACTTCTTCCTCTAACAAATCTCGCTCCGACCCACCCTTGCGCTCGTAAACATGGATCTTTCACCGCAACCGACACTCAAATTTCCAAAATTTCCGCAATTTTCGAAATTTGCGAGTTGTGCTGAGTTGTGCTAGGCGAGCACATGAAATTTTTCCTCTCACAAATCTCGCTCCGACCCACCCTTGCGCTCGTAAACATGGATCTTTCCCCCCAACCGACACTCAAATTTCCAAAATTTGCGCAATTTTCAAAATTTGCGAGTTGTGCTGAGTTGTGCTAGGCGAGCACATGAAATTTTCACTCTCACAAATCTCGTCCGACCCACCCTTGCGCTCGTAAACATGGATCTTTCCCCCCAACCGACACTCAAATTTCCAAAATTTCCGCAATTTTTGAAATTTGCGAGTTGTGCTGAGTTGTGATAGGCGAGCACATGAACTTTTGCCCCTTACAAATCTCGCTCCGACCCACCCTTGCGCTCGTAAACATGGATCTGTCCCCCCAACCGACACTCAAATTTCCAAAATTTCCGCAATTTCCAAAATTTGCGAGTTGTGCTGAGTTGTGCTAGGCGAGTACATGAACTTTTTCCTCTTACAAATCTCGCTCCGACCCACCCCTGCGCTCGTAAACACGGATCTTTCCCCTCACACGACACTCAAATTTCCAAAATTTCCGCAATTTCAAAAATTTGCGAGTTGTGCTGAGTTGTGATAGGCGAGCACATGAACTTTTTCTCTTTACAAATCTCGCTCCGACCCACCCTTGCGCTCGTAAACATGGATCTTTCCCCCCAACCGACACTCAAATTTCCAAAATTACCGCAATTTCCAAAATTTGCGGAATGTACTGAGTTGTGCTAGGCGATCGCATGAACTTTTTCCTCTTACAAATCTCGCTCCGACCCACCCTTGCGCTCGTAAACATGGACCTTTCCCCCCAATCGACACTCAAATTTCCAAAATTTCCGCAATTTCCAAAATTTGCGGCATGTGCTGAGTTGTGCTAGGCGAGTACATGAACTTTTTCCTCTTACAAATCTCGCTCCGACCCATCCTTGCTCTCGTAATCACGGATCTTTCCCCCCAGCCGACACTCAAATTTCCAAAATTTCAGCAATTTTCGAAATTTGCGAGTTGTACTGAGTTGTGCTAGGCGAGTACATGAACTTTTTCCTCTTACAAATCTCGCTCCGACCCACCTTTGCGCTCGTAAACACGGATCTTTCCCCCCAACCGACACTCAAATTTCCAAAATTTGCGCAATTTTCAAAATTTGCGAGTTGTGCTGAGTTGTGCTAGGCGAGCACATGAAATTTTTACTCTCACAAATCTCGTCCGACCCCCCCTTGCGCTCGTAAACATGGATCTTTCCCCCCAACCGACACTCAAATTTCCAAAATTCCCGCAATTTTCGAAATTTGCGAGTTGTGCTGAGTTGTGATAGGCGAGCACATGAACTTTTGCCTTTTACAAATCTCGCTCCGACCCACCCTTGCGCTCGTAAACATGGATCTGTCCCCCCAACCGACACTCAAATTTCCAAAATTTCCGCAATTTCCAAAATTTGCGAGTTGTGCTGAGTTGTGCTAGGCGAGTACATGAACTTTTTCCTCTTACAAATCTCGCTCCGACCCACCCTTGCGCTCGTAAACACGGATCTTTCCCCTCACACGACACTCAAATTTCCAAAATTTCCGCAATTTCAAAAATTTGCGAGTTGTGCTGAGTTGTGATAGGCGAGCACATGAACTTTTTCGTTTTACAAATCTCGCTCCGACCCACCCTTGCGCTCGTAAACATGGATCTTTCCCACCAACCGACACTCAAATTTCCAAAATTTCCGCAATTCCCAAAATTTGCGAAATGTGCTGAGTTGTGCTAGGCGAGTACATGAACTTTTTCCTCTGACAAATCTCGCTCCGACCCACCTTTGCGCTCGTAAACACGGATCTTTGCCCCCAACCGACACTCAAATTTCCAAAATTTGCGCAATTTTCAAAATTTGCGAGTTGTGCTGAGTTGTGCTAGACGAGCACATGAAATTTTTACTCTCACAAATCTCGTCCGACCCACCCTTGCGCTCGTAAACATGGATCTTTCCCCCCAACCGACACTCAAATTTCCAAAATTTCCGCGATTTTCGAAATTTGCGAGTTGTGCTGAGTTGTGATAGGCGAGCACATGAACTTTTTCCCCTTACAAATCTCGCTCCGACCCACCCTTGCGCTCGTAAACATGGATCTTTCCCCCCAGCCGACACTCAAATTTCCAAAATTTCAGCAATTTTCGAAATTTGCGAGTTGTACTGAGTTGTGCTAGGCGAGTACATGAACTTTTTCCTCTTACAAATCTCGCTCCGACCCACCTTTGCGCTCGTAAACACGGATCTTTCCCCCCAACCGACACTCAAATTTCCAAAATTTGCGCAATTTTCAAAATTTGCGAGTTGTGCTGAGTTGTGCTAGGCGAGCACATGAAATTTTTACTCTCACAAATCTCGTCCGACCCACCCATGCGCTCGTAAACATGGATCTTTCCCCCCAACCGACACTCAAATTTCCAAAATTCCCGCAATTTTCGAAATTTGCGAGTTGTGCTGAGTTGTGATAGGCGAGCACATGAACTTTTGCCTTTTACAAATCTCGCTCCGACCCACCCTTGCGCTCGTAAACATGGATCTGTCCCCCCAACCGACACTCAAATTTCCAAAATTTCCGCAATTTCCAAAATTTGCGATTTGTGCTGAGTTGTGCTAGGCGAGTACATGAACTTTTTCCTCTTACAAATCTCGCTCCGACCCACCCTTGCGCTCGTAAACACGGATCTTTCCCCTCACACGACACTCAAATTTCCAAAATTTCCGCAATTTCAAAAATTTGCGAGTTGTGCTGAGTTGTGATAGGCGAGCACATGAACTTTTTCGTTTTACAAATCTCGCTCCGACCCACCCTTGCGCTCGTAAACATGGATCTTTCCCACCAACCGACACTCAAATTTCCAAAATTTCCGCAATTCCCAAAATTTGCGAAATGTGCTGAGTTGTGCTAGGCGAGTACATGAACTTTTTCCTCTTACAAATCTCGCTCCGACCCACCTTTGCGCTCGTAAACACGGATCTTTGCCCCCAACCGACACTCAAATTTCCAAAATTTGCGCAATTTTGCAAAATTTGCGAGTTGTGCTGAGTTGTGCTAGACGAGCACATGAAATTTTTACTCTCACAAATCTCGTCCGACCCACCCTTGCGCTCGTAAACATGGATCTTTCCCCCCAACCGACACTCAAATTTCCAAAATTTCCGCGATTTTCGAAATTTGCGAGTTGTGCTGAGTTGTGATAGGCGAGCACATGAACTTTTTCTCTTTACAAATCTCGCTCCGACCCACCCTTGCGCTCGTAAACATGGATCTTTCCCCCCAACCGACACTCAAATTTCCAAAATTACCGCAATTTCCAAAATTTGCGGAATGTACTGAGTTGTGCTAGGCGATCGCATGAACTTTTTCCTCTTACAAATCTCGCTCCGACCCACCCTTGCGCTCGTAAACATGGACCTTTCCCCCCAATCGACACTCAAATTTCCAAAATTTCCGCAATTTCCAAAATTTGCGGCATGTGCTGAGTTGTGCTAGGCGAGTACATGAACTTTTTCCTCTTACAAATCTCGCTCCGACCCATCCTTGCTCTCGTAATCACGGATCTTTCCCCCCAGCCGACACTCAAATTTCCAAAATTTCAGCAATTTTCGAAATTTGCGAGTTGTACTGAGTTGTGCTAGGCGAGTACATGAACTTTTTCCTCTTACAAATCTCGCTCCGACCCACCTTTGCGCTCGTAAACACGGATCTTTCCCCCCAACCGACACTCAAATTTCCAAAATTTGCGCAATTTTCAAAATTTGCGAGTTGTGCTGAGTTGTGCTAGGCGAGCACATGAAATTTTTACTCTCACAAATCTCGTCCGACCCCCCCTTGCGCTCGTAAACATGGATCTTTCCCCCCAACCGACACTCAAATTTCCAAAATTCCCGCAATTTTCGAAATTTGCGAGTTGTGCTGAGTTGTGATAGGCGAGCACATGAACTTTTGCCTTTTACAAATCTCGCTCCGACCCACCCTTGCGCTCGTAAACATGGATCTGTCCCCCCAACCGACACTCAAATTTCCAAAATTTCCGCAATTTCCAAAATTTGCGAGTTGTGCTGAGTTGTGCTAGGCGAGTACATGAACTTTTTCCTCTTACAAATCTCGCTCCGACCCACCCTTGCGCTCGTAAACACGGATCTTTCCCCTCACACGACACTCAAATTTCCAAAATTTCCGCAATTTCAAAAATTTGCGAGTTGTGCTGAGTTGTGATAGGCGAGCACATGAACTTTTTCGTTTTACAAATCTCGCTCCGACCCACCCTTGCGCTCGTAAACATGGATCTTTCCCACCAACCGACACTCAAATTTCCAAAATTTCCGCAATTCCCAAAATTTGCGAAATGTGCTGAGTTGTGCTAGGCGAGTACATGAACTTTTTCCTCTGACAAATCTCGCTCCGACCCACCTTTGCGCTCGTAAACACGGATCTTTGCCCCCAACCGACACTCAAATTTCCAAAATTTGCGCAATTTTCAAAATTTGCGAGTTGTGCTGAGTTGTGCTAGACGAGCACATGAAATTTTTACTCTCACAAATCTCGTCCGACCCACCCTTGCGCTCGTAAACATGGATCTTTCCCCCCAACCGACACTCAAATTTCCAAAATTTCCGCGATTTTCGAAATTTGCGAGTTGTGCTGAGTTGTGATAGGCGAGCACATGAACTTTTTCCCCTTACAAATCTCGCTCCGACCCACCCTTGCGCTCGTAAACATGGATCTTTCCCCCCAGCCGACACTCAAATTTCCAAAATTTCAGCAATTTTCGAAATTTGCGAGTTGTACTGAGTTGTGCTAGGCGAGTACATGAACTTTTTCCTCTTACAAATCTCGCTCCGACCCACCTTTGCGCTCGTAAACACGGATCTTTCCCCCCAACCGACACTCAAATTTCCAAAATTTGCGCAATTTTCAAAATTTGCGAGTTGTGCTGAGTTGTGCTAGGCGAGCACATGAAATTTTTACTCTCACAAATCTCGTCCGACCCACCCATGCGCTCGTAAACATGGATCTTTCCCCCCAACCGACACTCAAATTTCCAAAATTCCCGCAATTTTCGAAATTTGCGAGTTGTGCTGAGTTGTGATAGGCGAGCACATGAACTTTTGCCTTTTACAAATCTCGCTCCGACCCACCCTTGCGCTCGTAAACATGGATCTGTCCCCCCAACCGACACTCAAATTTCCAAAATTTCCGCAATTTCCAAAATTTGCGAGATTTGTGCTGAGTTGTGCTAGGCGAGTACATGAACTTTTTCCTCTTACAAATCTCGCTCCGACCCACCCTTGCGCTCGTAAACACGGATCTTTCCCCTCACACGACACTCAAATTTCCAAAATTTCCGCAATTTCAAAAATTTGCGAGTTGTGCTGAGTTGTGATAGGCGAGCACATGAACTTTTTCGTTTTACAAATCTCGCTCCGACCCACCCTTGCGCTCGTAAACATGGATCTTTCCCACCAACCGACACTCAAATTTCCAAAATTTCCGCAATTCCCAAAATTTGCGAAATGTGCTGAGTTGTGCTAGGCGAGTACATGAACTTTTTCCTCTTACAAATCTCGCTCCGACCCACCTTTGCGCTCGTAAACACGGATCTTTGCCCCCAACCGACACTCAAATTTCCAAAATTTGCGCAATTTTGCAAAATTTGCGAGTTGTGCTGAGTTGTGCTAGACGAGCACATGAAATTTTTACTCTCACAAATCTCGTCCGACCCACCCTTGCGCTCGTAAACATGGATCTTTCCCCCCAACCGACACTCAAATTTCCAAAATTTCCGCGATTTTCGAAATTTGCGAGTTGTGCTGAGTTGTGATAGGCGAGCACATGAACTTTTTCTCCTTACAAATCTCGCTCCGACCCACCCTTGCGCTCGTAAACATGGATCTTTCCCCCCAGCCGACACTCAAATTTCCAAAATTTCAGCAATTTTCGAAATTTGCGAGTTGTACTGAGTTGTGCTAGGCGAGTACATGAACTTTTTCCTCTTACAAATCTCGCTCCGACCCACCTTTGCGCTCGTAAACACGGATCTTTCCCCCCAACCGACACTCAAATTTCCAAAATTTGCGCAATTTCAAATTTGCGAGTTGTGCTGAGTTGTGCTAGGCGAGCACATGAAATTTTTACTCTCACAAATCTCGTCCGACCCACCCTTGCGCTCGTAAACATGGATCTTTCCCCCCAACCGACACTCAAATTTCCAAAATTTCCGCAATTTTTGAAATTTGCGAGTTGTGCTGAGTTGTGATAGGCGAGCACATGAACTTTTGCATCTTACAAATCTCGCTCCGACCCACCCTTGCGCTCGTAAACATGGATCTGTCCCCCCAACCGACACTCAAATTTCCAAAATTTCCGCAATTTCCAAAATTTGCGAGTTGTGCTGAGTTGTGCTAGGCGAGTACATGAACTTTTTCCTCTTACAAATCTCGCTCCGACCAACCCTTGGGCTCGTAAACACGGATCTTTCCCCTCACACGACACTCAAATTTCCAAAATTTCCGCAATTTCAAAAATTTGCGAGTTGTGCTGAGTTGTGATAGGCGAGCACATGAACTTTTTCTCTTTACAAATCTCGCTCCGACCCACCCTTGCGCTCGTAAACATGGATCTTTCCCCCCAACCGACACTCAAATTTCCAAAATTACCGCAATTTCCAAAATTTGCGGAATGTACTGAGTTGTGCTAGGCGATCGCATGAACTTTTTCCTCTTACAAATCTCGCTCCGACCCACCCTTGCGCTCGTAAACATGGACCTTTCCCCCCAATCGACACTCAAATTTCCAAAATTTCCGCAATTTCCGAAATTTGCGGCATGTGCTGAGTTGTGCTAGGCGAGTACATGAACTTTTTCCTCTTACAAATCTCGCTCCGACCCATTCTTGCTCTCGTAATCACGGATCTTTCCCCCCAGCCGACACTCAAATTTCCAAAATTTCAGCAATTTTCGAAATTTGCGAGTTGTACTGAGTTGTGCTAGGCGAGTACATGAACTTTTTCCTCTTACAAATCTCGCTCCGACCCACCTTTGCGCTCGTAAACACGGATCTTTCCCCCCAACCGACACTCAAATTTCCAAAATTTGCGCAATTTTCAAAATTTGCGAGTTGTGCTGAGTTGTGCTAGGCGAGCACATGAAATTTTTACTCTCACAAATCTCGTCCGACCCACCCTTGCGCTCGTAAACATGGATCTTTCCCCCCAACCGACACTCAAATTTCCAAAATTCCCGCAATTTTCGAAATTTGCGAGTTGTGCTGAGTTGTGATAGGCGAGCACATGAACTTTTGCCTTTTACAAATCTCGCTCCGACCCACCCTTGCGCTCGTAAACATGGATCTGTCCCCCCAACCGACACTCAAATTTCCAAAATTTCCGCAATTTCCAAAATTTGCGAGTTGTGCTGAGTTGTGCTAGGCGAGTACATGAACTTTTTCCTCTCACAAATCTCGTCCGACCCACCCTTGCGCTCGTAAACATGGATCTTTCCCCCCAACCGACACTCAATTTTCCAAAATTTCCGCGATTTTCGAAATTTGCGAGTTGTGCTGAGTTGTGATAGGCGAGTACATGAACTGTTTCCTCTTACAAATCTCGCTCCGACCCACCCTTGCGCTCGTAAACACGGATCTTTCCCCTCACACGACACTCAAATTTCCAAAATTTCCGCAATTTCCAAAATTTGCGAGTTGTGCTGAGTTGTGATAGGCGAGCACATGAACTTTTTCGTTTTACAAATCTCGCTCCGACCCACCCTTGCGCTCGTAAACATGGATCTTTCCCCCCAACCGACACTCAAATTTCCAAAATTTCCGCAATTTCCAAAATTTGCGGAATGTACTGAGTTGTGCTAGGCGATCACATGAACTTTTTCCTCTTACAAATCTCGCTCCGACCCACCCTTGCGCTCGTAAACATGGACCTTTCCCCCCAATCGACACTCAATTTTCCAAAATTTCCGCAATTTCCAAAATTTGCGGCATGTGCTGAGTTGTGCTAGGCGAGTACATGAACTTTTTTCTCTTACAAATCTCGCTCCGACCCATCCTTGCTCTCGTAATCACGGATCTTTCCCCCCAGTCGACACTCAAATTTCCAGAATTTCAGCAATTTTCGAAATTTGCGAGTTGTGCTGAGTTGTGATAGGCGAGCACATGAACTTTTTCCTCTTACAAATCTCGCTCCGACCCACCCTTGCTCTTGTAAACATGGACCTTTCCCCCCAATCGACACTCAAATTTCCAAAATTCCCGCAATTTCCAAAATTTGCGAAATGTGCTGAGTTGTGCTAGGCGAGTACATGAACTTTTTCTCCTTACAAATCTCGATCCGACCCACCGTTGCGCTCGTAAACACGGATCTTTCCGCCCAGCCGACACTCAAATTTCCAAAATTTCCGCAATTTCCAAAATTTGCGAATCGTGCTGAGTTGTGATAGGCCAGCACATGAACTTTTTCCTCTTACAAATCTCGCTCCGACCCACCCTTGCGCTCGTAAACATGGATCTTTCCCCCCAATCGACACTCAAATTTCCAAAATTTCCGCAATTTCCAAAATTTGCGAGTCGTGCTGAGTTTTGAAAGGCGAGCACATGAACTTCTTCCTCTTACAAATCTCGCTCCGACCCACCCTTGCGCTCGTAAACATGGATCTTTCCCACCAACCGACACTCAAATTTCCAAAATTTCCGCAATTTTCGAAATTTGCGAGTTGTGCTGAGTTGTGATAGGCGAGCACATGAACTTTTTCCTCATACAAATCTCGCTCCGACCCACCCTTGCGCTCGTAAACATGGATCTGTCCCCCCAACCGACACTCAAATTTCCAAAATTTCCGCAATTCCCAAAATTTGCGAGTTGTGCTGAGTTGTGATAGGCGAGCACATGAACTTTTTCGTCTTACAAATATCGCTCCGACCCACCCTTGCGCTCGTAAACATGGATCTTTCTCCCCAATAGACACTCAAATTTCCAAAATTTCCGCATTTTCCAAAATTTGCGAGTCGTGCTGAGTTGTGATAGGCGAGCACATGAACTTCTTCCTCTAACAAATCTCGCTCCGACCCACCCTTGCGCTCGTAAACATGGATCTTTCACCGCAACCGACACTCAAATTTCCAAAATTTCCGCAATTTTCGAAATTTGCGAGTTGTGCTGAGTTGTGCTAGGCGAGCACATGAAATTTTTCCTCTCACAAATCTCGCTCCGACCCACCCTTGCGCTCGTAAACATGGATCTTTCCCCCCAGCCGACACTCAAATTTCCAAAATTTCCGCAATTTCCAAAATTTGCGAATCGTGCTGAGTTGTGATAGGCAAGCACATGAACTTTTTCCTCTTACAAATCTCGCTCCGACCCACCCTTGCGCTCGTAAACATGGATCTTTCCCCCCAATCGACACTCAAATTTCCAAAATTTCCGCAATTTCCAAAATTTGCGAGTCGTGCTGAGTTGTGACAGGCGAGCACATGAACTTTTTCGTCTTACAAATATCGCTCCGACCCACCCTTGCGCTCGTAAACATGGATCTTTCCCCCCAATCGACACTCAAATTTCCAAAATTTCCGCATTTTCCAAAATTTGCGAGTCGTGCTGAGTTGTGATAGGCGAGCACATGAACTTCTTCCTCTAACAAATGTTGCTCCGACCCACCCTTGCGCTCGTAAACATGGATCTTTCACCGCAACCGACACTCAAATTTCCAAAATTTCCGCAATTTTCAAAATTTGCGAGTTGTGCTGAGTTGTGCTAGGCGAGCGCATGAAATTTTTCCTCTCACAAATCTCGCTCCGACCCACCCTTGCGCTCGTAAACATGGATCTTTCCCCCCAACCGACACTCAAATTTCCAAAATTTGCGCAATTTTCAAAATTTGCGAGTTGTGCTGAGTTGTGCTAGGCGAGCACATGAAATTTTTACTCTCACAAATCTCGTCCGACCCACCCTTGCGCTCGTAAACATGGATCTTTCCCCCCAACCGACACTCAAATTTCCAAAATTTCCGCAATTTTTGAAATTTGCGAGTTGTGCTGAGTTGTGATAGGCGAGCACATGAACTTTTGCATCTTACAAATCTCGCTCCGACCCACCCTTGCGCTCGTAAACATGGATCTGTCCCCCCAACCGACACTCAAATTTCCAAAATTTCCGCAATTTCCAAAATTTGCGAGTTGTGCTGAGTTGTGCTAGGCGAGCACATGAACTTTTTCCTCTTACAAATCTCGCTCCGACCCACCCTTGCGCTCGTAAACACGGATCTTTCCCCTCACACGACACTCAAATTTCCAAAATTTCCGCAATTTCAAAAATTTGCGAGTTGTGCTGAGTTGTGATAGGCGAGCACATGAACTTTTTCTCTTTACAAATCTCGCTCCGACCCACCCTTGCGCTCGTAAACATGGATCTTTCCCCCCAACCGACACTCAAATTTCCAAAATTACCGCAATTTCCAAAATTTGCGGAATGTACTGAGTTGTGCTAGGCGATCGCATGAACTTTTTCCTCTTACAAATCTCGCTCCGACCCACCCTTGCGCTCGTAAACATGGACCTTTCCCCCCAATCGACACTCAAATTTCCAAAATTTCCGCAATTTCCAAAATTTGCGGCATGTGCTGAGTTGTGCTAGGCGAGTACATGAACTTTTTCCTCTTACAAATCTCGCTCCGACCCATCCTTGCTCTCGTAATCACGGATCTTTCCCCCCAGCCGACACTCAAATTTCCAAAATTTCAGCAATTTTCGAAATTTGCGAGTTGTACTGAGTTGTGCTAGGCGAGTACATGAACTTTTTCCTCTTACAAATCTCGCTCCGACCCACCTTTGCGCTCGTAAACACGGATCTTTCCCCCCAACCGACACTCAAATTTCCAAAATTTGCGCAATTTTCAAAATTTGCGAGTTGTGCTGAGTTGTGCTAGGCGAGCACATGAAATTTTTACTCTCACAAATCTCGTCCGACCCACCCTTGCGCTCGTAAACATGGATCTTTCCCCCCAACCGACACTCAAATTTCCAAAATTCCCGCAATTTTCGAAATTTGCGAGTTGTGCTGAGTTGTGATAGGCGAGCACATGAACTTTTGCCTTTTACAAATCTCGCTCCGACCCACCCTTGCGCTCGTAAACATGGATCTGTCCCCCCAACCGACACTCAAATTTCCAAAATTTCCGCAGTTTCCAAAATTTGCGAGTTGTGCTGAGTTGTGCTAGGCGAGTACATGAACTTTTTCCTCTTACAAATCTCGCTCCGACCCACCCTTGCGCTCGTAAACACGGATCTTTCCCCTCACACGACACTCAAATTTCCAAAATTTCCGCAATTTCAAAAATTTGCGAGTTGTGCTGAGTTGTGATAGGCGAGCACATGAACTTTTTCGTTTTACAAATCTCGCTCCGACCCACCCTTGCGCTCGTAAACATGGATCTTTCCCACCAACCGACACTCAAATTTCCAAAATTTCCGCAATTCCCAAAATTTGCGAAATGTGCTGAGTTGTGCTAGGCGAGTACATGAACTTTTTCCTCTTACAAATCTCGCTCCGACCCACCTTTGCGCTCGTAAACACGGATCTTTGCCCCCAACCGACACTCAAATTTCCAAAATTTGCGCAATTTTCAAAATTTGCGAGTTGTGCTGAGTTGTGCTAGACGAGCACATGAAATTTTTACTCTCACAAATCTCGTCCGACCCACCCTTGCGCTCGTAAACATGGATCTTTCCCCCCAACCGACACTCAAATTTCCAAAATTTCCGCGATTTTCGAAATTCGCGAGTTGTGCTGAGTTGTGATAGGCGAGCACATGAACTTTTTCCCCTTACAAATCTCGCTCCGACCCACCCTTGCGCTCGTAAACATGGATCTTTCCCCCCAGCCGACACTCAAATTTCCAAAATTTCAGCAATTTTCGAAATTTGCGAGTTGTACTGAGTTGTGCTAGGCGAGTACATGAACTTTTTTTTCTTACAAATCTCGCTCCGACCCACCTTTGCGCTCGTAAACACGGATCTTTCCCCCCAACCGACACTCAAATTTCCAAAATTTGCGCAATTTTCAAAATTTGCGAGTTGTGCTGAGTTGTGCTAGGCGAGCACATGAAATTTTTACTCTCACAAATCTCGCTCCGACCCACCCTTGCGCTCGTAAACACGGATCTTTCCCCTCACACGACACTCAAATTTCCAAAATTTCCGCAATTTCAAAAATTTGCGAGTTGTGCTGAGTTGTGATAGGCGAGCACATGAACTTTTTCGTTTTACAAATCTCGCTCCGACCCACCCTTGCGCTCGTGAACATGGATCTTTCCCACCAACCGACACTCAAATTTCCAAAATTTCCGCAATTCCCAAAATTTGTGAAATGTGCTGAGTTGTGCTAGGCAAGTACATGAACTTTTTCCTCTTACAAATCTCGCTCCGACCCACCTTTGCGCTCGTAAACACGGATCTTTGCCCCCAACCGACACTCAAATTTCCAAAATTTGCGCAATTTTCAAAATTTGCGAGTTGTGCTGAGTTGTCCTAGACGAGCACATGAAATTTTTACTCTCACAAATCTCGTCCGACCCACCCTTGCGCTCGTAAACATGGATCTTTCCCCCCAACCGACACTCAAATTTCCAAAATTTCCGCGATTTTCGAAATTTGCGAGTTGTGCTGAGTTGTGATAGGCGAGTACATGAACTGTTTCCTCTTACAAATCTCGCTCCGACCCACCCTTGCGCTCGTAAACACGGATCTTTCCCCTCACACGACACTCAAATTTCCAAAATTTCCGCAATTTCCAAAATTTGCGAGTTGTGCTGAGTTGTGATAGGCGAGCACATGAACTTTTTCGTTTTACAAATCTCGCTCCGACCCACCCTTGCGCTCGTAAACATGGATCTTTCCCCCCAACCGACACTCAAATTTCCAAAATTTCCGCAATTTCCAAAATTTGCGGAATGTACTGAGTTGTGCTAGGCGATCACATGAACTTTTTCCTCTTACAAATCTCGCTCCGACCCACCCTTGCGCTCGTAAACATGGACCTTTCCCCCCAATCGACACTCAATTTTCCAAAATTTCCGCAATTTCCAAAATTTGCGGCATGTGCTGAGTTGTGCTAGGCGAGTACATGAACTTTTTTCTCTTACAAATCTCGCTCCGACCCATCCTTGCTCTCGTAATCACGGATCTTTCCCCCCAGTCGACACTCAAATTTCCAGAATTTCAGCAATTTTCGAAATTTGCGAGTTGTGCTGAGTTGTGATAGGCGAGCACATGAACTTTTTCCTCTTACAAATCTCGCTCCGACCCACCCTTGCTCTTGTAAACATGGACCTTTCCCCCCAATCGACACTCAAATTTCCAAAATTCCCGCAATTTCCAAAATTTGCGAAATGTGCTGAGTTGTGCTAGGCGAGTACATGAACTTTTTCTCCTTACAAATCTCGATCCGACCCACCCTTGCGCTCGTAAACACGGATCTTTCCGCCCAGCCGACACTCAAATTTCCAAAATTTCCGCAATTTCCAAAATTTGCGAATCGTGCTGAGTTGTGATAGGCCAGCACATGAACTTTTTCCTCTTACAAATCTCGCTCCGACCCACCCTTGCGCTCGTAAACATGGATCTTTCCCCCCAATCGACACTCAAATTTCCAAAATTTCCGCAATTTCCAAAATTTGCGAGTCGTGCTGAGTTTTGAAAGGCGAGCACATGAACTTCTTCCTCTTACAAATCTCGCTCCGACCCACCCTTGCGCTCGTAAACATGGATCTTTCCCACCAACCGACACTCAAATTTCCAAAATTTCCGCAATTTTCGAAATTTGCGAGTTGTGCTGAGTTGTGATAGGCGAGCACATGAACTTTTCCCTCATACAAATCTCGCTCCGACCCACCCTTGCGCTCGTAAACATGGATCTGTCCCCCCAACCGACACTCAAATTTCCAAAATTTCCGCAATTCCCAAAATTTGCGAGTTGTGCTGAGTTGTGATAGGCGAGCACATGAACTTTTTCGTCTTACAAATATCGCTCCGACCCACCCTTGCGCTCGTAAACATGGATCTTTCTCCCCAATCGACACTCAAATTTCCAAAATTTCCGCATTTTCCAAAATTTGCGAGTCGTGCTGAGTTGTGATAGGCGAGCACATGAACTTCTTCCTCTAACAAATCTCGCTCCGACCCACCCTTGCGCTCGTAAACATGGATCTTTCACCGCAACCGACACTCAAATTTCCAAAATTTCCGCAATTTTCGAAATTTGCGAGTTGTGCTGAGTTGTGCTAGGCGAGCACATGAAATTTTTCCTCTCACAAATCTCGCTCCGACCCACCCTTGCGCTCGTAAACATGGATCTTTCCCCCCAACCGACACTCAAATTTCCAAAATTTGCGCAATTTTCAAAATTTGCGAGTTGTGCTGAGTTGTGCTAGGCGAGCACATGAAATTTTCACTCTCACAAATCTCGTCCGACCCACCCTTGCGCTCGTAAACATGGATCTTTCCCCCCAACCGACACTCAAATTTCCAAAATTTCCGCAATTTTTGAAATTTGCGAGTTGTGCTGAGTTGTGATAGGCGAGCACATGAACTTTTGCCCCTTACAAATCTCGCTCCGACCCACCCTTGCGCTCGTAAACATGGATCTGTCCCCCCAACCGACACTCAAATTTCCAAAATTTCCGCAATTTCCAAAATTTGCGAGTTGTGCTGAGTTGTGCTAGGCGAGTACATGAACTTTTTCCTCTTACAAATCTCGCTCCGACCCACCCCTGCGCTCGTAAACACGGATCTTTCCCCTCACACGACACTCAAATTTCCAAAATTTCCGCAATTTCAAAAATTTGCGAGTTGTGCTGAGTTGTGATAGGCGAGCACATGAACTTTTTCTCTTTACAAATCTCGCTCCGACCCACCCTTGCGCTCGTAAACATGGATCTTTCCCCCCAACCGACACTCAAATTTCCAAAATTACCGCAATTTCCAAAATTTGCGGAATGTACTGAGTTGTGCTAGGCGATCGCATGAACTTTTTCCTCTTACAAATCTCGCTCCGACCCACCCTTGCGCTCGTAAACATGGACCTTTCCCCCCAATCGACACTCAAATTTCCAAAATTTCCGCAATTTCCAAAATTTGCGGCATGTGCTGAGTTGTGCTAGGCGAGTACATGAACTTTTTCCTCTTACAAATCTCGCTCCGACCCATCCTTGCTCTCGTAATCACGGATCTTTCCCCCCAGCCGACACTCAAATTTCCAAAATTTCAGCAATTTTCGAAATTTGCGAGTTGTACTGAGTTGTGCTAGGCGAGTACATGAACTTTTTCCTCTTACAAATCTCGCTCCGACCCACCTTTGCGCTCGTAAACACGGATCTTTCCCCCCAACCGACACTCAAATTTCCAAAATTTGCGCAATTTTCAAAATTTGCGAGTTGTGCTGAGTTGTGCTAGGCGAGCACATGAAATTTTTACTCTCACAAATCTCGTCCGACCCCCCCTTGCGCTCGTAAACATGGATCTTTCCCCCCAACCGACACTCAAATTTCCAAAATTCCCGCAATTTTCGAAATTTGCGAGTTGTGCTGAGTTGTGATAGGCGAGCACATGAACTTTTGCCTTTTACAAATCTCGCTCCGACCCACCCTTGCGCTCGTAAACATGGATCTGTCCCCCCAACCGACACTCAAATTTCCAAAATTTCCGCAATTTCCAAAATTTGCGAGTTGTGCTGAGTTGTGCTAGGCGAGTACATGAACTTTTTCCTCTTACAAATCTCGCTCCGACCCACCCTTGCGCTCGTAAACACGGATCTTTCCCCTCACACGACACTCAAATTTCCAAAATTTCCGCAATTTCAAAAATTTGCGAGTTGTGCTGAGTTGTGATAGGCGAGCACATGAACTTTTTCGTTTTACAAATCTCGCTCCGACCCACCCTTGCGCTCGTAAACATGGATCTTTCCCACCAACCGACACTCAAATTTCCAAAATTTCCGCAATTCCCAAAATTTGCGAAATGTGCTGAGTTGTGCTAGGCGAGTACATGAACTTTTTCCTCTGACAAATCTCGCTCCGACCCACCTTTGCGCTCGTAAACATGGATCTTTCACCGCAACCGACACTCAAATTTCCAAAATTTCCGCAATTCCCAAAATTTGCGAGTTGTGCTGAGTTGTGATAGGCGAGCACATGAACTTTTTCGTCTTACAAATATCGCTCCGACCCACCCTTGCGCTCGTAAACATGGATCTTTCTCCCCAATCGACACTCAAATTTCCAAAATTTCCGCATTTTCCAAAATTTGCGAGTCGTGCTGAGTTGTGATAGGCGAGCACATGAACTTCTTCCTCTAACAAATCTCGCTCCGACCCACCCTTGCGCTCGTAAACATGGATCTTTCACCGCAACCGACACTCAAATTTCCAAAATTTCCGCAATTTTCGAAATTTGCGAGTTGTGCTGAGTTGTGCTAGGCGAGCACATGAAATTTTTCCTCTCACAAATCTCGCTCCGACCCACCCTTGCGCTCGTAAACATGGATCTTTCCCCCCAACCGACACTCAAATTTCCAAAATTTGCGCAATTTTCAAAATTTGCGAGTTGTGCTGAGTTGTGCTAGGCGAGCACATGAAATTTTCACTCTCACAAATCTCGTCCGACCCACCCTTGCGCTCGTAAACATGGATCTTTCCCCCCAACCGACACTCAAATTTCCAAAATTTCCGCAATTTTTGAAATTTGCGAGTTGTGCTGAGTTGTGATAGGCGAGCACATGAACTTTTGCCCCTTACAAATCTCGCTCCGACCCACCCTTGCGCTCGTAAACATGGATCTGTCCCCCCAACCGACACTCAAATTTCCAAAATTTCCGCAATTTCCAAAATTTGCGAGTTGTGCTGAGTTGTGCTAGGCGAGTACATGAACTTTTTCCTCTTACAAATCTCGCTCCGACCCACCCCTGCGCTCGTAAACACGGATCTTTCCCCTCACACGACACTCAAATTTCCAAAATTTCCGCAATTTCAAAAATTTGCGAGTTGTGCTGAGTTGTGATAGGCGAGCACATGAACTTTTTCTCTTTACAAATCTCGCTCCGACCCACCCTTGCGCTCGTAAACATGGATCTTTCCCCCCAACCGACACTCAAATTTCCAAAATTACCGCAATTTCCAAAATTTGCGGAATGTACTGAGTTGTGCTAGGCGATCGCATGAACTTTTTCCTCTTACAAATCTCGCTCCGACCCACCCTTGCGCTCGTAAACATGGACCTTTCCCCCCAATCGACACTCAAATTTCCAAAATTTCCGCAATTTCCAAAATTTGCGGCATGTGCTGAGTTGTGCTAGGCGAGTACATGAACTTTTTCCTCTTACAAATCTCGCTCCGACCCATCCTTGCTCTCGTAATCACGGATCTTTCCCCCCAGCCGACACTCAAATTTCCAAAATTTCAGCAATTTTCGAAATTTGCGAGTTGTACTGAGTTGTGCTAGGCGAGTACATGAACTTTTTCCTCTTACAAATCTCGCTCCGACCCACCTTTGCGCTCGTAAACACGGATCTTTCCCCCCAACCGACACTCAAATTTCCAAAATTTGCGCAATTTTCAAAATTTGCGAGTTGTGCTGAGTTGTGCTAGGCGAGCACATGAAATTTTTACTCTCACAAATCTCGTCCGACCCCCCCTTGCGCTCGTAAACATGGATCTTTCCCCCCAACCGACACTCAAATTTCCAAAATTCCCGCAATTTTCGAAATTTGCGAGTTGTGCTGAGTTGTGATAGGCGAGCACATGAACTTTTGCCTTTTACAAATCTCGCTCCGACCCACCCTTGCGCTCGTAAACATGGATCTGTCCCCCCAACCGACACTCAAATTTCCAAAATTTCCGCAATTTCCAAAATTTGCGAGTTGTGCTGAGTTGTGCTAGGCGAGTACATGAACTTTTTCCTCTTACAAATCTCGCTCCGACCCACCCTTGCGCTCGTAAACACGGATCTTTCCCCTCACACGACACTCAAATTTCCAAAATTTCCGCAATTTCAAAAATTTGCGAGTTGTGCTGAGTTGTGATAGGCGAGCACATGAACTTTTTCGTTTTACAAATCTCGCTCCGACCCACCCTTGCGCTCGTAAACATGGATCTTTCCCACCAACCGACACTCAAATTTCCAAAATTTCCGCAATTCCCAAAATTTGCGAAATGTGCTGAGTTGTGCTAGGCGAGTACATGAACTTTTTCCTCTGACAAATCTCGCTCCGACCCACCTTTGCGCTCGTAAACACGGATCTTTGCCCCCAACCGACACTCAAATTTCCAAAATTTGCGCAATTTTCAAAATTTGCGAGTTGTGCTGAGTTGTGCTAGACGAGCACATGAAATTTTTACTCTCACAAATCTCGTCCGACCCACCCTTGCGCTCGTAAACATGGATCTTTCCCCCCAACCGACACTCAAATTTCCAAAATTTCCGCGATTTTCGAAATTTGCGAGTTGTGCTGAGTTGTGATAGGCGAGCACATGAACTTTTTCCCCTTACAAATCTCGCTCCGACCCACCCTTGCGCTCGTAAACATGGATCTTTCCCCCCAGCCGACACTCAAATTTCCAAAATTTCAGCAATTTTCGAAATTTGCGAGTTGTACTGAGTTGTGCTAGGCGAGTACATGAACTTTTTCCTCTTACAAATCTCGCTCCGACCCACCTTTGCGCTCGTAAACACGGATCTTTCCCCCCAACCGACACTCAAATTTCCAAAATTTGCGCAATTTTCAAAATTTGCGAGTTGTGCTGAGTTGTGCTAGGCGAGCACATGAAATTTTTACTCTCACAAATCTCGTCCGACCCACCCATGCGCTCGTAAACATGGATCTTTCCCCCCAACCGACACTCAAATTTCCAAAATTCCCGCAATTTTCGAAATTTGCGAGTTGTGCTGAGTTGTGATAGGCGAGCACATGAACTTTTGCCTTTTACAAATCTCGCTCCGACCCACCCTTGCGCTCGTAAACATGGATCTGTCCCCCCAACCGACACTCAAATTTCCAAAATTTCCGCAATTTCCAAAATTTGCGATTTGTGCTGAGTTGTGCTAGGCGAGTACATGAACTTTTTCCTCTTACAAATCTCGCTCCGACCCACCCTTGCGCTCGTAAACACGGATCTTTCCCCTCACACGACACTCAAATTTCCAAAATTTCCGCAATTTCAAAAATTTGCGAGTTGTGCTGAGTTGTGATAGGCGAGCACATGAACTTTTTCGTTTTACAAATCTCGCTCCGACCCACCCTTGCGCTCGTAAACATGGATCTTTCCCACCAACCGACACTCAAATTTCCAAAATTTCCGCAATTCCCAAAATTTGCGAAATGTGCTGAGTTGTGCTAGGCGAGTACATGAACTTTTTCCTCTTACAAATCTCGCTCCGACCCACCTTTGCGCTCGTAAACACGGATCTTTGCCCCCAACCGACACTCAAATTTCCAAAATTTGCGCAATTTTGCAAAATTTGCGAGTTGTGCTGAGTTGTGCTAGACGAGCACATGAAATTTTTACTCTCACAAATCTCGTCCGACCCACCCTTGCGCTCGTAAACATGGATCTTTCCCCCCAACCGACACTCAAATTTCCAAAATTTCCGCGATTTTCGAAATTTGCGAGTTGTGCTGAGTTGTGATAGGCGAGCACATGAACTTTTTCTCCTTACAAATCTCGCTCCGACCCACCCTTGCGCTCGTAAACATGGATCTTTCCCCCCAGCCGACACTCAAATTTCCAAAATTTCAGCAATTTTCGAAATTTGCGAGTTGTACTGAGTTGTGCTAGGCGAGTACATGAACTTTTTCCTCTTACAAATCTCGCTCCGACCCACCTTTGCGCTCGTAAACACGGATCTTTCCCCCCAACCGACACTCAAATTTCCAAAATTTGCGCAATTTTCAAAATTTGCGAGTTGTGCTGAGTTGTGCTAGGCGAGCACATGAAATTTTTACTCTCACAAATCTCGTCCGACCCACCCTTGCGCTCGTAAACATGGATCTTTCCCCCCAACCGACACTCAAATTTCCAAAATTTCCGCAATTTTTGAAATTTGCGAGTTGTGCTGAGTTGTGATAGGCGAGCACATGAACTTTTGCATCTTACAAATCTCGCTCCGACCCACCCTTGCGCTCGTAAACATGGATCTGTCCCCCCAACCGACACTCAAATTTCCAAAATTTCCGCAATTTCCAAAATTTGCGAGTTGTGCTGAGTTGTGCTAGGCGAGTACATGAACTTTTTCCTCTTACAAATCTCGCTCCGACCCACCCTTGGGCTCGTAAACACGGATCTTTCCCCTCACACGACACTCAAATTTCCAAAATTTCCGCAATTTCAAAAATTTGCGAGTTGTGCTGAGTTGTGATAGGCGAGCACATGAACTTTTTCTCTTTACAAATCTCGCTCCGACCCACCCTTGCGCTCGTAAACATGGATCTTTCCCCCCAACCGACACTCAAATTTCCAAAATTACCGCAATTTCCAAAATTTGCGGAATGTACTGAGTTGTGCTAGGCGATCGCATGAACTTTTTCCTCTTACAAATCTCGCTCCGACCCACCCTTGCGCTCGTAAACATGGACCTTTCCCCCCAATCGACACTCAAATTTCCAAAATTTCCGCAATTTCCGAAATTTGCGGCATGTGCTGAGTTGTGCTAGGCGAGTACATGAACTTTTTCCTCTTACAAATCTCGCTCCGACCCATTCTTGCTCTCGTAATCACGGATCTTTCCCCCCAGCCGACACTCAAATTTCCAAAATTTCAGCAATTTTCGAAATTTGCGAGTTGTACTGAGTTGTGCTAGGCGAGTACATGAACTTTTTCCTCTTACAAATCTCGCTCCGACCCACCTTTGCGCTCGTAAACACGGATCTTTCCCCCCAACCGACACTCAAATTTCCAAAATTTGCGCAATTTTCAAAATTTGCGAGTTGTGCTGAGTTGTGCTAGGCGAGCACATGAAATTTTTACTCTCACAAATCTCGTCCGACCCACCCTTGCGCTCGTAAACATGGATCTTTCCCCCCAACCGACACTCAAATTTCCAAAATTCCCGCAATTTTCGAAATTTGCGAGTTGTGCTGAGTTGTGATAGGCGAGCACATGAACTTTTGCCTTTTACAAATCTCGCTCCGACCCACCCTTGCGCTCGTAAACATGGATCTGTCCCCCCAACCGACACTCAAATTTCCAAAATTTCCGCAATTTCCAAAATTTGCGAGTTGTGCTGAGTTGTGCTAGGCGAGTACATGAACTTTTTCCTCTCACAAATCTCGTCCGACCCACCCTTGCGCTCGTAAACATGGATCTTTCCCCCCAACCGACACTCAAATTTCCAAAATTTCCGCGATTTTCGAAATTTGCGAGTTGTGCTGAGTTGTGATAGGCGAGTACATGAACTGTTTCCTCTTACAAATCTCGCTCCGACCCACCCTTGCGCTCGTAAACACGGATCTTTCCCCTCACACGACACTCAAATTTCCAAAATTTCCGCAATTTCCAAAATTTGCGAGTTGTGCTGAGTTGTGATAGGCGAGCACATGAACTTTTTCGTTTTACAAATCTCGCTCCGACCCACCCTTGCGCTCGTAAACATGGATCTTTCCCCCCAACCGACACTCAAATTTCCAAAATTTCCGCAATTTCCAAAATTTGCGGAATGTACTGAGTTGTGCTAGGCGATCACATGAACTTTTTCCTCTTACAAATCTCGCTCCGACCCACCCTTGCGCTCGTAAACATGGACCTTTCCCCCCAATCGACACTCAATTTTCCAAAATTTCCGCAATTTCCAAAATTTGCGGCATGTGCTGAGTTGTGCTAGGCGAGTACATGAACTTTTTTCTCTTACAAATCTCGCTCCGACCCATCCTTGCTCTCGTAATCACGGATCTTTCCCCCCAGTCGACACTCAAATTTCCAGAATTTCAGCAATTTTCGAAATTTGCGAGTTGTGCTGAGTTGTGATAGGCGAGCACATGAACTTTTTCCTCTTACAAATCTCGCTCCGACCCACCCTTGCTCTTGTAAACATGGACCTTTCCCCCCAATCGACACTCAAATTTCCAAAATTCCCGCAATTTCCAAAATTTGCGAAATGTGCTGAGTTGTGCTAGGCGAGTACATGAACTTTTTCTCCTTACAAATCTCGATCCGACCCACCCTTGCGCTCGTAAACACGGATCTTTCCGCCCAGCCGACACTCAAATTTCCAAAATTTCCGCAATTTCCAAAATTTGCGAATCGTGCTGAGTTGTGATAGGCCAGCACATGAACTTTTTCCTCTTACAAATCTCGCTCCGACCCACCCTTGCGCTCGTAAACATGGATCTTTCCCCCCAATCGACACTCAAATTTCCAAAATTTCCGCAATTTCCAAAATTTGCGAGTCGTGCTGAGTTTTGAAAGGCGAGCACATGAACTTCTTCCTCTTACAAATCTCGCTCCGACCCACCCTTGCGCTCGTAAACATGGATCTTTCCCACCAACCGACACTCAAATTTCCAAAATTTCCGCAATTTTCGAAATTTGCGAGTTGTGCTGAGTTGTGATAGGCGAGCACATGAACTTTTTCCTCATACAAATCTCGCTCCGACCCACCCTTGCGCTCGTAAACATGGATCTGTCCCCCCAACCGACACTCAAATTTCCAAAATTTCCGCAATTCCCAAAATTTGCGAGTTGTGCTGAGTTGTGATAGGCGAGCACATGAACTTTTTCGTCTTACAAATATCGCTCCGACCCACCCTTGCGCTCGTAAACATGGATCTTTCTCCCCAATCGACACTCAAATTTCCAAAATTTCCGCATTTTCCAAAATTTGCGAGTCGTGCTGAGTTGTGATAGGCGAGCACATGAACTTCTTCCTCTAACAAATCTCGCTCCGACCCACCCTTGCGCTCGTAAACATGGATCTTTCACCGCAACCGACACTCAAATTTCCAAAATTTCCGCAATTTTCGAAATTTGCGAGTTGTGCTGAGTTGTGCTAGGCGAGCACATGAAATTTTTCCTCTCACAAATCTCGCTCCGACCCACCCTTGCGCTCGTAAACATGGATCTTTCCCCCCAACCGACACTCAAATTTCCAAAATTTGCGCAATTTTCAAAATTTGCGAGTTGTGCTGAGTTGTGCTAGGCGAGCACATGAAATTTTTACTCTCACAAATCTCGTCCGACCCACCCTTGCGCTCGTAAACATGGATCTTTCCCCCCAACCGACACTCAAATTTCCAAAATTTCCGCAATTTTTGAAATTTGCGAGTTGTGCTGAGTTGTGATAGGCGAGCACATGAACTTTTGCCCCTTACAAATCTCGCTCCGACCCACCCTTGCGCTCGTAAACATGGATCTGTCCCCCCAACCGACACTCAAATTTCCAAAATTTCCGCAATTTCCAAAATTTGCGAGTTGTGCTGAGTTGTGCTAGGCGAGTACATGAACTTTTTCCTCTTACAAATCTCGCTCCGACCCACCCCTGCGCTCGTAAACACGGATCTTTCCCCTCACACGACACTCAAATTTCCAAAATTTCCGCAATTTCAAAAATTTGCGAGTTGTGCTGAGTTGTGATAGGCGAGCACATGAACTTTTTCTCTTTACAAATCTCGCTCCGACCCACCCTTGCGCTCGTAAACATGGATCTTTCCCCCCAACCGACACTCAAATTTCCAAAATTACCGCAATTTCCAAAATTTGCGGAATGTACTGAGTTGTGCTAGGCGATCGCATGAACTTTTTCCTCTTACAAATCTCGCTCCGACCCACCCTTGCGCTCGTAAACATGGACCTTTCCCCCCAATCGACACTCAAATTTCCAAAATTTCCGCAATTTCCAAAATTTGCGGCATGTGCTGAGTTGTGCTAGGCGAGTACATGAACTTTTTCCTCTTACAAATCTCGCTCCGACCCATCCTTGCTCTCGTAATCACGGATCTTTCCCCCCAGCCGACACTCAAATTTCCAAAATTTCAGCAATTTTCGAAATTTGCGAGTTGTACTGAGTTGTGCTAGGCGAGTACATGAACTTTTTCCTCTTACAAATCTCGCTCCGACCCACCTTTGCGCTCGTAAACACGGATCTTTCCCCCCAACCGACACTCAAATTTCCAAAATTTGCGCAATTTTCAAAATTTGCGAGTTGTGCTGAGTTGTGCTAGGCGAGCACATGAAATTTTTACTCTCACAAATCTCGTCCGACCCCCCCTTGCGCTCGTAAACATGGATCTTTCCCCCCAACCGACACTCAAATTTCCAAAATTCCCGCAATTTTCGAAATTTGCGAGTTGTGCTGAGTTGTGATAGGCGAGCACATGAACTTTTGCCTTTTACAAATCTCGCTCCGACCCACCCTTGCGCTCGTAAACATGGATCTGTCCCCCCAACCGACACTCAAATTTCCAAAATTTCCGCAATTTCCAAAATTTGCGAGTTGTGCTGAGTTGTGCTAGGCGAGTACATGAACTTTTTCCTCTTACAAATCTCGCTCCGACCCACCCTTGCGCTCGTAAACACGGATCTTTCCCCTCACACGACACTCAAATTTCCAAAATTTCCGCAATTTCAAAAATTTGCGAGTTGTGCTGAGTTGTGATAGGCGAGCACATGAACTTTTTCGTTTTACAAATCTCGCTCCGGCCCACCCTTGCGCTCGTAAACATGGATCTTTCCCACCAACCGACACTCAAATTTCCAAAATTTCCGCAATTCCCAAAATTTGCGAAATGTGCTGAGTTGTGCTAGGCGAGTACATGAACTTTTTCCTCTTACAAATCTCGCTCCGACCCACCTTTGCGCTCGTAAACACGGATCTTTGCCCCCAACCGACACTCAAATTTCCAAAATTTGCGCAATTTTCAAAATTTGCGAGTTGTGCTGAGTTGTGCTAGACGAGCACATGAACTTTTTCCTCTTACAAATCTCGCTCCGACCCACCCTTGCGCTCGTAAACACGGATCTTTCCCCTCACACGACACTCAAATTTCCAAAATTTCCGCAATTTCAAAAATTTGCGAGTTGTGCTGAGTTGTGATGGGCGAGCACATGAACTTTTTCTCTTTACAAATCTCGCTCCGACCCACCCTTGCGCTCGTAAACATGGATCTTTCCCCCCAACCGACACTCAAATTTCCAAAATTACCGCAATTTCCAAAATTTGCGAAATGTACTGAGTTGTGCTAGGCGATCGCATGAACTTTTTCCTCTTACAAATCTCGCTCCGACCCACCCTTGCGCTCGTAAACATGGACCTTTCCCCCCAATCGACACTCAAATTTCCAAAGTTTCCGCAATTTCCAAAATTTGCGGCATGTGCTGAGTTGTGCTAGGCGAGTACATGAACTTTTTCCTCTTACAAATCTCGCTCCGACCCATCCTTGGTCTCGTAATCACGGATCTTTCCCCCCAGCCGACACTCAAATTTCCAAAATTTCAGCAATTTTCGAAATTTGCGAGTTGTACTGAGTTGCGCTAGGCGAGCACATGAACTTTTTCCTCTTACAAATCTCGCTCCGACCCACCTTTGCGCTCGTAAACACGGATCTTTCCCCCCAACCGACACTCAAATTTCCAAAATTTGCGCAATTTTCAAAATTTGCGAGTTGTGCTGAGTTGTGCTAGGCGAGCACATGAAATTTTTACTCTCACAAATCTCGCTCCGACCCACCCTTGCGCTCGTAAACATGGATCTTTCACCCCAACCGACACTCAAATTTCCAAAATTTCCGCAATTCCCAAAATTTGCGAGTTGTGCTGAGTTGTGCTAGGCGAGTACATGAACTTTTTCCTCTTACAAATCTCGCTCCGACCCACCCTTGCGCTCGTAAACACGGATCTTTCCCCTCACACGACACTCAAATTTCCAAAATTTCCGCAATTTCCAAAATTTGCGAGTTGTGCTGAGTTGTGCTAGGCGAGCACATGAAATTTTTACTCTCACAAATCTCGTCCGACCCACCCTTGCGCTCGTAAACATGGATCTTTCCCCCCAACCGACACTCAAATTTCCAAAATTTCCGCAATTTTTGAAATTTGCGAGTTGTGCTGAGTTGTGATAGGCGAGCACATGAACTTTTGCCCCTTACAAATCTCGCTCCGACCCACCCTTGCGCTCGTAAACATGGATCTGTCCCCCCAACCGACACTCAAATTTCCAAAATTTCCGCAATTTCCAAAATTTGCGAGTTGTGCTGAGTTGTGCTAGGCGAGTACATGAACTTTTTCCTCTTACAAATCTCGCTCCGACCCACCCCTGCGCTCGTAAACACGGATCTTTCCCCTCACACGACACTCAAATTTCCAAAATTTCCGCAATTTCAAAAATTTGCGAGTTGTGCTGAGTTGTGATAGGCGAGCACATGAACTTTTTCTCTTTACAAATCTCGCTCCGACCCACCCTTGCGCTCGTAAACATGGATCTTTCCCCCCAACCGACACTCAAATTTCCAAAATTACCGCAATTTCCAAAATTTGCGGAATGTACTGAGTTGTGCTAGGCGATCGCATGAACTTTTTCCTCTTACAAATCTCGCTCCGACCCACCCTTGCGCTCGTAAACATGGACCTTTCCCCCCAATCGACACTCAAATTTCCAAAATTTCCGCAATTTCCAAAATTTGCGGCATGTGCTGAGTTGTGCTAGGCGAGTACATGAACTTTTTCCTCTTACAAATCTCGCTCCGACCCATCCTTGCTCTCGTAATCACGGATCTTTCCCCCCAGCCGACACTCAAATTTCCAAAATTTCAGCAATTTTCGAAATTTGCGAGTTGTACTGAGTTGTGCTAGGCGAGTACATGAACTTTTTCCTCTTACAAATCTCGCTCCGACCCACCTTTGCGCTCGTAAACACGGATCTTTCCCCCCAACCGACACTCAAATTTCCAAAATTTGCGCAATTTTCAAAATTTGCGAGTTGTGCTGAGTTGTGCTAGGCGAGCACATGAAATTTTTACTCTCACAAATCTCGTCCGACCCCCCCTTGCGCTCGTAAACATGGATCTTTCCCCCCAACCGACACTCAAATTTCCAAAATTCCCGCAATTTTCGAAATTTGCGAGTTGTGCTGAGTTGTGATAGGCGAGCACATGAACTTTTGCCTTTTACAAATCTCGCTCCGACCCACCCTTGCGCTCGTAAACATGGATCTGTCCCCCCAACCGACACTCAAATTTCCAAAATTTCCGCAATTTCCAAAATTTGCGAGTTGTGCTGAGTTGTGCTAGGCGAGTACATGAACTTTTTCCTCTTACAAATCTCGCTCCGACCCACCCTTGCGCTCGTAAACACGGATCTTTCCCCTCACACGACACTCAAATTTCCAAAATTTCCGCAATTTCAAAAATTTGCGAGTTGTGCTGAGTTGTGATAGGCGAGCACATGAACTTTTTCGTTTTACAAATCTCGCTCCGACCCACCCTTGCGCTCGTAAACATGGATCTTTCCCACCAACCGACACTCAAATTTCCAAAATTTCCGCAATTCCCAAAATTTGCGAAATGTGCTGAGTTGTGCTAGGCGAGTACATGAACTTTTTCCTCTTACAAATCTCGCTCCGACCCACCTTTGCGCTCGTAAACACGGATCTTTGCCCCCAACCGACACTCAAATTTCCAAAATTTGCGCAATTTTCAAAATTTGCGAGTTGTGCTGAGTTGTGCTAGACGAGCACATGAAATTTTTACTCTCACAAATCTCGTCCGACCCACCCTTGCGCTCGTAAACATGGATCTTTCCCCCCAACCGACACTCAAATTTCCAAAATTTCCGCGATTTTCGAAATTTGCGAGTTGTGCTGAGTTGTGATAGGCGAGCACATGAACTTTTTCCCCTTACAAATCTCGCTCCGACCCACCCTTGCGCTCGTAAACATGGATCTTTCCCCCCAGCCGACACTCAAATTTCCAAAATTTCAGCAATTTTCGAAATTTGCGAGTTGTACTGAGTTGTGCTAGGCGAGTACATGAACTTTTTCCTCTTACAAATCTCGCTCCGACCCACCTTTGCGCTCGTAAACACGGATCTTTCCCCCCAACCGACACTCAAATTTCCAAAATTTGCGCAATTTTCAAAATTTGCGAGTTGTGCTGAGTTGTGCTAGGCGAGCACATGAAATTTTTACTCTCACAAATCTCGTCCGACCCACCCTTGCGCTCGTAAACATGGATCTTTCCCCCCAACCGACACTCAAATTTCCAAAATTTCCGCAATTTTTGAAATTTGCGAGTTGTGCTGAGTTGTGATAGGCGAGCACATGAACTTTTGCATCTTACAAATCTCGCTCCGACCCACCCTTGCGCTCGTAAACATGGATCTGTCCCCCCAACCGACACTCAAATTTCCAAAATTTCCGCAATTTCCAAAATTTGCGAGTTGTGCTGAGTTGTGCTAGGCGAGTACATGAACTTTTTCCTCTTACAAATCTCGCTCCGACCCACCCTTGGGCTCGTAAACACGGATCTTTCCCCTCACACGACACTCAAATTTCCAAAATTTCCGCAATTTCAAAAATTTGCGAGTTGTGCTGAGTTGTGATAGGCGAGCACATGAACTTTTTCTCTTTACAAATCTCGCTCCGACCCACCCTTGCGCTCGTAAACATGGATCTTTCCCCCCAACCGACACTCAAATTTCCAAAATTACCGCAATTTCCAAAATTTGCGGAATGTACTGAGTTGTGCTAGGCGATCGCATGAACTTTTTCCTCTTACAAATCTCGCTCCGACCCACCCTTGCGCTCGTAAACATGGACCTTTCCCCCCAATCGACACTCAAATTTCCAAAATTTCCGCAATTTCCGAAATTTGCGGCATGTGCTGAGTTGTGCTAGGCGAGTACATGAACTTTTTCCTCTTACAAATCTCGCTCCGACCCATTCTTGCTCTCGTAATCACGGATCTTTCCCCCCAGCCGACACTCAAATTTCCAAAATTTCAGCAATTTTCGAAATTTGCGAGTTGTACTGAGTTGTGCTAGGCGAGTACATGAACTTTTTCCTCTTACAAATCTCGCTCCGACCCACCTTTGCGCTCGTAAACACGGATCTTTCCCCCCAACCGACACTCAAATTTCCAAAATTTGCGCAATTTTCAAAATTTGCGAGTTGTGCTGAGTTGTGCTAGGCGAGCACATGAAATTTTTACTCTCACAAATCTCGTCCGACCCACCCTTGCGCTCGTAAACATGGATCTTTCCCCCCAACCGACACTCAAATTTCCAAAATTCCCGCAATTTTCGAAATTTGCGAGTTGTGCTGAGTTGTGATAGGCGAGCACATGAACTTTTGCCTTTTACAAATCTCGCTCCGACCCACCCTTGCGCTCGTAAACATGGATCTGTCCCCCCAACCGACACTCAAATTTCCAAAATTTCCGCAATTTCCAAAATTTGCGAGTTGTGCTGAGTTGTGCTAGGCGAGTACATGAACTTTTTCCTCTTACAAATCTCGCTCCGACCCACCCTTGCGCTCGTAAACACGGATCTTTCCCCTCACACGACACTCAAATTTCCAAAATTTCCGCAATTTCAAAAATTTGCGAGTTGTGCTGAGTTGTGATAGGCGAGCACATGAACTTTTTCGTTTTACAAATCTCGCTCCGACCCACCCTTGCGCTCGTAAACATGGATCTTTCCCACCAACCGACACTCAAATTTCCAAAATTTCCGCAATTCCCAAAATTTGCGAAAT
The DNA here is from genome assembly GCA_963170745.1 of Phymatocera aterrima. Taxonomy (NCBI): domain Eukaryota; kingdom Metazoa; phylum Arthropoda; class Insecta; order Hymenoptera; family Tenthredinidae; genus Phymatocera; species Phymatocera aterrima. The sequence continues at coordinate 51,194 of CAUJGY010000148.1, read as the reverse complement.
GTGCTGAGTTGTGCTAGGCGAGTACATGAACTTTTTCCTCTTACAAATCTCGCTCCGACCCACCTTTGCGCTCGTAAACACGGATCTTTGCCCCCAACCGACACTCAAATTTCCAAAATTTGCGCAATTTTCAAAATTTGCGAGTTGTGCTGAGTTGTGCTAGACGAGCACATGAAATTTTTACTCTCACAAATCTCGTCCGACCCACCCTTGCGCTCGTAAACATGGATCTTTCCCCCCAACCGACACTCAAATTTCCAAAATTTCCGCGATTTTCGAAATTCGCGAGTTGTGCTGAGTTGTGATAGGCGAGCACATGAACTTTTTCCCCTTACAAATCTCGCTCCGACCCACCCTTGCGCTCGTAAACATGGATCTTTCCCCCCAGCCGACACTCAAATTTCCAAAATTTCAGCAATTTTCGAAATTTGCGAGTTGTACTGAGTTGTGCTAGGCGAGTACATGAACTTTTTCCTCTTACAAATCTCGCTCCGACCCACCTTTGCGCTCGTAAACACGGATCTTTCCCCCCAACCGACACTCAAATTTCCAAAATTTGCGCAATTTTCAAAATTTGCGAGTTGTGCTGAGTTGTGCTAGGCGAGCACATGAAATTTTTACTCTCACAAATCTCGTCCGACCCACCCTTGCGCTCGTAAACATGGATCTTTCCCCCCAACCGACACTCAAATTTCCAAAATTCCCGCAATTTTCGAAATTTGCGAGTTGTGCTGAGTTGTGATAGGCGAGCACATGAACTTTTGCCTTTTACAAATCTCGCTCCGACCCACCCTTGCGCTCGTAAACATGGATCTGTCCCCCCAACCGACACTCAAATTTCCAAAATTTCCGCAATTTCCAAAATTTGCGAGTTGTGCTGAGTTGTGCTAGGCGAGTACATGAACTTTTTCCTCTTACAAATCTCGCTCCGACCCACCCTTGCGCTCGTAAACACGGATCTTTCCCCTCACACGACACTCAAATTTCCAAAATTTCCGCAATTTCAAAAATTTGCGAGTTGTGCTGAGTTGTGATAGGCGAGCACATGAACTTTTTCGTTTTACAAATCTCGCTCCGACCCACCCTTGCGCTCGTAAACATGGATCTTTCCCACCAACCGACACTCAAATTTCCAAAATTTCCGCAATTCCCAAAATTTGCGAAATGTGCTGAGTTGTGCTAGGCGAGTACATGAACTTTTTCCTCTTACAAATCTCGCTCCGACCCACCTTTGCGCTCGTAAACACGGATCTTTGCCCCCAACCGACACTCAAATTTCCAAAATTTGCGCAATTTTCAAAATTTGCGAGTTGTGCTGAGTTGTGCTAGACGAGCACATGAAATTTTTACTCTCACAAATCTCGTCCGACCCACCCTTGCGCTCGTAAACATGGATCTTTCCCCCCAACCGACACTCAAATTTCCAAAATTTCCGCGATTTTCGAAATTCGCGAGTTGTGCTGAGTTGTGATAGGCGAGCACATGAACTTTTTCCCCTTACAAATCTCGCTCCGACCCACCCTTGCGCTCGTAAACATGGATCTTTCCCCCCAGCCGACACTCAAATTTCCAAAATTTCAGCAATTTTCGAAATTTGCGAGTTGTACTGAGTTGTGCTAGGCGAGTACATGAACTTTTTCCTCTTACAAATCTCGCTCCGACCCACCTTTGCGCTCGTAAACACGGATCTTTCCCCCCAACCGACACTCAAATTTCCAAAATTTGCGCAATTTTCAAAATTTGCGAGTTGTGCTGAGTTGTGCTAGGCGAGCACATGAAATTTTTACTCTCACAAATCTCGTCCGACCCACCCTTGCGCTCGTAAACATGGATCTTTCCCCCCAACCGACACTCAAATTTCCAAAATTCCCGCAATTTTCGAAATTTGCGAGTTGTGCTGAGTTGTGATAGGCGAGCACATGAACTTTTGCCTTTTACAAATCTCGCTCCGACCCACCCTTGCGCTCGTAAACATGGATCTGTCCCCCCAACCGACACTCAAATTTCCAAAATTTCCGCAATTTCCAAAATTTGCGAGTTGTGCTGAGTTGTGCTAGGCGAGTACATGAACTTTTTCCTCTTACAAATCTCGCTCCGACCCACCCTTGCGCTCGTAAACACGGATCTTTCCCCTCACACGACACTCAAATTTCCAAAATTTCCGCAATTTCAAAAATTTGCGAGTTGTGCTGAGTTGTGATAGGCGAGCACATGAACTTTTTCGTTTTACAAATCTCGCTCCGACCCACCCTTGCGCTCGTAAACATGGATCTTTCCCACCAACCGACACTCAAATTTCCAAAATTTCCGCAATTCCCAAAATTTGTGAAATGTGCTGAGTTGTGCTAGGCAAGTACATGAACTTTTTCCTCTTACAAATCTCGCTCCGACCCACCTTTGCGCTCGTAAACACGGATCTTTGCCCCCAACCGACACTCAAATTTCCAAAATTTGCGCAATTTTCAAAATTTGCGAGTTGTGCTGAGTTGTGCTAGACGAGCACATGAAATTTTTACTCTCACAAATCTCGTCCGACCCACCCTTGCGCTCGTAAACATGGATCTTTCCCCCCAACCGACACTCAAATTTCCAAAATTTCCGCGATTTTCGAAATTTGCGAGTTGTGCTGAGTTGTGATAGGCGAGTACATGAACTGTTTCCTCTTACAAATCTCGCTCCGACCCACCCTTGCGCTCGTAAACACGGATCTTTCCCCTCACACGACACTCAAATTTCCAAAATTTCCGCAATTTCCAAAATTTGTGAGTTGTGCTGAGTTGTGATAGGCGAGCACATGAACTTTTTCGTTTTACAAATCTCGCTCCGACCCACCCTTGCGCTCGTAAACATGGATCTTTCCCCCCAACCGACACTCAAATTTCCAAAATTTCCGCAATTTCCAAAATTTGCGGAATGTACTGAGTTGTGCTAGGCGATCACATGAACTTTTTCCTCTTACAAATCTCGCTCCGACCCACCCTTGCGCTCGTAAACATGGACCTTTCCCCCCAATCGACACTCAATTTTCCAAAATTTCCGCAATTTCCAAAATTTGCGGCATGTGCTGAGTTGTGCTAGGCGAGTACATGAACTTTTTTCTCTTACAAATCTCGCTCCGACCCATCCTTGCTCTCGTAATCACGGATCTTTCCCCCCAGTCGACACTCAAATTTCCAGAATTTCAGCAATTTTCGAAATTTGCGAGTTGTGCTGAGTTGTGATAGGCGAGCACATGCACTTTTTCCTCTTACAAATCTCGCTCCGACCCACCCTTGCTCTTGTAAACATGGACCTTTCCCCCCAATCGACACTCAAATTTCCAAAATTCCCGCAATTTCCAAAATTTGCGAAATGTGCTGAGTTGTGCTAGGCGAGTACATGAACTTTTTCTCCTTACAAATCTCGATCCGACCCACCCTTGCGCTCGTAAACACGGATCTTTCCGCCCAGCCGACACTCAAATTTCCAAAATTTCCGCAATTTCCAAAATTTGCGAATCGTGCTGAGTTGTGATAGGCCAGCACATGAACTTTTTCCTCTTACAAATCTCGCTCCGACCCACCCTTGCGCTCGTAAACATGGATCTTTCCCCCCAATCGACACTCAAATTTCCAAAATTTCCGCAATTTCCAAAATTTGCGAGTCGTGCTGAGTTTTGAAAGGCGAGCACATGAACTTCTTCCTCTTACAAATCTCGCTCCGACCCACCCTTGCGCTCGTAAACATGGATCTTTCCCACCAACCGACACTCAAATTTCCAAAATTTCCGCAATTTTCGAAATTTGCGAGTTGTGCTGAGTTGTGATAGGCGAGCACATGAACTTTTTCCTCATACAAATCTCGCTCCGACCCACCCTTGCGCTCGTAAACATGGATCTGTCCCCCCAACCGACACTCAAATTTCCAAAATTTCCGCAATTCCCAAAATTTGCGAGTTGTGCTGAGTTGTGATAGGCGAGCACATGAACTTTTTCGTCTTACAAATATCGCTCCGACCCACCCTTGCGCTCGTAAACATGGATCTTTCTCCCCAATCGACACTCAAATTTCCAAAATTTCCGCATTTTCCAAAATTTGCGAGTCGTGCTGAGTTGTGATAGGCGAGCACATGAACTTCTTCCTCTAACAAATCTCGCTCCGACCCACCCTTGCGCTCGTAAACATGGATCTTTCACCGCAACCGACACTCAAATTTCCAAAATTTCCGCAATTTTCAAAATTTGCGAGTTGTGCTGAGTTGTGCTAGGCGAGCACCTGAAATTTTTACCTCTCACAAATCTCGCTCCGACCCACCCTTGCGCTCGTAAACATGGATCTTTCCCCCCAACCGACACTCAAATTTCCAAAATTTGCGCAATTTTCAAAATTTGCGAGTTGTGCTGAGTTGTGCTAGGCGAGCACATGAAATTTTTACTCTCACAAATCTCGTCCGACCCACCCTTGCGCTCGTAAACATGGATCTTTCCCCCCAACCGACACTCAAATTTCCAAAATTTCCGCAATTTTTGAAATTTGCGAGTTGTGCTGAGTTGTGATAGGCGAGCACATGAACTTTTGCCCCTTACAAATCTCGCTCCGACCCACCCTTGCGCTCGTAAACATGGATCTGTCCCCCCAACCGACACTCAAATTTCCAAAATTTCCGCAATTTCCAAAATTTGCGAGTTGTGCTGAGTTGTGCTAGGCGAGTACATGAACTTTTTCCTCTTACAAATCTCGCTCCGACCCACCCTTGCGCTCGTAAACACGGATCTTTCCCCTCACACGACACTCAAATTTCCAAAATTTCCGCAATTTCAAAAATTTGCGAGTTGTGCTGAGTTGTGATAGGCGAGCACATGAACTTTTTCTCTTTACAAATCTCGCTCCGACCCACCCTTGCGCTCGTAAACATGGATCTTTCCCCCCAACCGACTCTCAAATTTCCAAAATTACCGCAATTTCCAAAATTTGCGGAATGTACTGAGTTGTGCTAGGCGATCGCATGAACTTTTTCCTCTTACAAATCTCGCTCCGACCCACCCTTGCGCTCGTAAACATGGACCTTTCCCCCCAATCGAAACTCAAATTTCCAAAATTTCCGCAATTTCCAAAATTTGCGGCATGTGCTGAGTTGTGCTAGGCGAGTACATGAACTTTTTCCTCTTACAAATCTCGCTCCGACCCATCCTTGCTCTCGTAATCACGGATCTTTCCCCCCAGCCGACACTCAAATTTCCAAAATTTCAGCAATTTTCGAAATTTGCGAGTTGTACTGAGTTGTGCTAGGCGAGTACATGAACTTTTTCCTCTTACAAATCTCGCTCCGACCCACCTTTGCGCTCGTAAACACGGATCTTTCCCCCCAACCGACACTCAAATTTCCAAAATTTGCGCAATTTTCAAAATTTGCGAGTTGTGCTGAGTTGTGCTAGGCGAGCACATGAAATTTTTACTCTCACAAATCTCGTCCGACCCACCCTTGCGCTCGTCAACATGGATCTTTCCCCCCAACCGACACTCAAATTTCCAAAATTCCCGCAATTTTCGAAATTTGCGAGTTGTGCTGAGTTGTGATAGGCGAGCACATGAACTTTTGCCTTTTACAAATCTCGCTCCGACCCACCCTTGCGCTCGTAAACATGGATCTGTCCCCCCAACCGACACTCAAATTTCCAAAATTTCCGCAATTTCCAAAATTTGCGAGTTGTGCTGAGTTGTGCTAGGCGAGTACATGAACTTTTTCCTCTTACAAATCTCGCTCCGACCCACCCTTGCGCTCGTAAACACGGATCTTTCCCCTCACACGACACTCAAATTTCCAAAATTTCCGCAATTTCAAAAATTTGCGAGTTGTGCTGAGTTGTGATAGGCGAGCACATGAACTTTTTCGTTTTACAAATCTCGCTCCGACCCACCCTTGCGCTCGTAAACATGGATCTTTCCCACCAACCGACACTCAAATTTCCAAAATTTCCGCAATTCCCAAAATTTGCGAAATGTGCTGAGTTGTGCTAGGCGAGTACATGAACTTTTTCCTCTTACAAATCTCGCTCCGACCCACCTTTGCGCTCGTAAACACGGATCTTTGCCCCCAACCGACACTCAAATTTCCAAAATTTGCGCAATTTTCAAAATTTGCGAGTTGTGCTGAGTTGTGCTAGACGAGCACATGAAATTTTTACTCTCACAAATCTCGTCCGACCCACCCTTGCGCTCGTAAACATGGATCTTTCCCCCCAACCGACACTCAAATTTCCAAAATTTCCGCGATTTTCGAAATTTGCGAGTTGTGCTGAGTTGTGATAGGCGAGCACATGAACTTTTTCCCCTTACAAATCTCGCTCCGACCCACCCTTGCGCTCGTAAACATGGATCTTTCCCCACAGCCGACACTCAAATTTCCAAAATTTCAGCAATTTTCGAAATTTGCGAGTTGTGCTGAGTTGTGCTAGGCGAGTACATGAACTTTTTCCTCTTACAAATCTCGCTCCGACCCACCTTTGCGCTCGTAAACACGGATCTTTCCCCCCAACCGACACTCAAATTTCCAAAATTTGCGCAATTTTCAAAATTTGCGAGTTGTGCTGAGTTGTGCTAGGCGAGCACATGAAATTTTTACTCTCACAAATCTCGTCCGACCCACCCTTGCGCTCGTAAACATGGATCTTTCCCCCCAACCGACACTCAAATTTCCAAAATTCCCGCAATTTTCGAAATTTGCGAGTTGTGCTGAGTTGTGATAGGCGAGCACATGAACTTTTGCCCTTTACAAATCTCGCTCCGACCCACCCTTGCGCTCGTAAACATGGATCTGTCCCCCCAACCGACACTCAAATTTCCAAAATTTCCGCAATTTCCAAAATTTGCGAGTTGTGCTGAGTTGTGCTAGGCGAGTACATGAACTTTTTCCTCTTACAAATCTCGCTCCGACCCACCCTTGCGCTCGTAAACACGGATCTTTCCCCTCACAAGACACTCAAATTTCCAAAATTTCCGCAATTTCAAAAATTTGCGAGTTGTGCTGAGTTGTGATAGGCGAGCACATGAACTTTTTCGTTTTACAAATCTCGCTCCGACCCACCCTTGCGCTCGTAAACATGGATCTTTCCCACCAACCGACACTCAAATTTCCAAAATTTCCGCAATTCCCAAAATTTGTGAAATGTGCTGAGTTGTGCTAGGCGAGTACATGAACTTTTTCCTCTTACAAATCTCGCTCCGACCCACCTTTGCGCTCGTAAACACGGATCTTTGCCCCCAACCGACACTCAAATTTCCAAAATTTGCGCAATTTTCAAAATTTGCGAGTTGTGCTGAGTTGTGCTAGACGAGCACATGAAATTTTTACTCTCACAAATCTCGTCCGACCCACCCTTGCGCTCGTAAACATGGATCTTTCCCCCCAACCGACACTCAAATTTCCAAAATTTCCGCGATTTTCGAAATTTGCGAGTTGTGCTGAGTTGTGATAGGCGAGTACATGAACTGTTTCCTCTTACAAATCTCGCTCCGACCCACCCTTGCGCTCGTAAACACGGATCTTTCCCCTCACACGACACTCAAATTTCCAAAATTTCCGCAATTTCCAAAATTTGCGAGTTGTGCTGAGTTGTGATAGGCGAGCACATGAACTTTTTCGTTTTACAAATCTCGCTCCGACCCACCCTTGCGCTCGTAAACATGGATCTTTCCCCCCAACCGACACTCAAATTTCCAAAATTTCCGCAATTTCCAAAATTTGCGAGTTGTGCTGAGTTGTGATAGGCGAGCACATGAACTTTTTCGTTTTACAAATCTCGCTCCGACCCACCCTTGCGCTCGTAAACATGGATCTTTCCCACCAACCGACACTCAAATTTCCAAAATTTCCGCAATTCCCAAAATTTGTGAAATGTGCTGAGTTGTGCTAGGCGAGTACATGAACTTTTTCCTCTTACAAATCTCGCTCCGACCCACCTTTGCGCTCGTAAACACGGATCTTTGCCCCCAACCGACACTCAAATTTCCAAAATTTGCGCAATTTTCAAAATTTGCGAGTTGTGCTGAGTTGTGCTAGGCGAGTACATGAACTTTTTTCTCTTACAAATCTCGCTCCGACCCATCCTTGCTCTCGTAATCACGGATCTTTCCCCCCAGTCGACACTCAAATTTCCAGAATTTCAGCAATTTTCGAAATTTGCGAGTTGTGCTGAGTTGTGATAGGCGAGCACATGAACTTTTTCCTCTTACAAATCTCGCTCCGACCCACCCTTGCTCTTGTAAACATGGACCTTTCCCCCCAATCGACACTCAAATTTCCAAAATTCCCGCAATTTCCAAAATTTGCGAAATGTGCTGAGTTGTGCTAGGCGAGTACATGAACTTTTTCTCCTTACAAATCTCGATCCGACCCACCCTTGCGCTCGTAAACACGGATCTTTCCGCCCAGCCGACACTCAAATTTCCAAAATTTCCGCAATTTCCAAAATTTGCGAATCGTGCTGAGTTGTGATAGGCCAGCACATGAACTTTTTCCTCTTACAAATCTCGCTCCGACCCACCCTTGCGCTCGTAAACATGGATCTTTCCCCCCAATCGACACTCAAATTTCCAAAATTTCCGCAATTTCCAAAATTTGCGAGTCGTGCTGAGTTTTGAAAGGCGAGCACATGAACTTCTTCCTCTTACAAATCTCGCTCCGACCCACCCTTGCGCTCGTAAACATGGATCTTTCCCACCAACCGACACTCAAATTTCCAAAATTTCCGCAATTTTCGAAATTTGCGAGTTGTGCTGAGTTGTGATAGGCGAGCACATGAACTTTTTCCTCATACAAATCTCGCTCCGACCCACCCTTGCGCTCGTAAACATGGATCTGTCCCCCCAACCGACACTCAAATTTCCAAAATTTCCGCAATTCCCAAAATTTGCGAGTTGTGCTGAGTTGTGATAGGCGAGCACATGAACTTTTTCGTCTTACAAATATCGCTCCGACCCACCCTTGCGCTCGTAAACATGGATCTTTCTCCCCAATCGACACTCAAATTTCCAAAATTTCCGCATTTTCCAAAATTTGCGAGTCGTGCTGAGTTGTGATAGGCGAGCACATGAACTTCTTCCTCTAACAAATCTCGCTCCGACCCACCCTTGCGCTCGTAAACATGGATCTTTCACCGCAACCGACACTCAAATTTCCAAAATTTCCGCAATTTTCAAAATTTGCGAGTTGTGCTGAGTTGTGCTAGGCGAGCACATGAAATTTTTCCTCTCACAAATCTCGCTCCGACCCACCCTTGCGCTCGTAAACATGGATCTTTCCCCCCAACCGACACTCAAATTTCCAAAATTTGCGCAATTTTCAAAATTTGCGAGTCGTGCTGAGTTGTGCTAGGCGAGCACATGATATTTTTACTCTCACAAATCTCGTCCGACCCACCCTTGCGCTCGTAAACATGGATCTTTCCCCCCAACCGACACTCAAATTTCCAAAATTTCCGCAATTTTTGAAATTTGCGAGTTGTGCTGAGTTGTGATAGGCGAGCACATGAACTTTTGACTCTTACAAATCTCGCTCCGACCCACCCTTGCGCTCGTAAACATGGATCTGTCCCCCCAACCGACACTCAAATTTCCAAAATTTCCGCGATTTTCGAAATTTGCGAGTTGTGCTGAGTTGTGATAGGCGAGTACATGAACTGTTTCCTCTTACAAATCTCGCTCCGACCCACCCTTGCGCTCGTAAACACGGATCTTTCCCCTCACACGACACTCAAATTTCCAAAATTTCCGCAATTTCCAAAATTTGCGAGTTGTGCTGAGTTGTGATAGGCGAGCACATGAACTTTTTCGTTTTACAAATCTCGCTCCGACCCACCCTTGCGCTCGTAAACATGGATCTTTCCCCCCAACCGACACTCAAATTTCCAAAATTTCCGCAATTTCCAAAATTTGCGAGTTGTGCTGAGTTGTGATAGGCGAGCACATGAACTTTTTCGTTTTACAAATCTCGCTCCGACCCACCCTTGCGCTCGTAAACATGGATCTTTCCCACCAACCGACACTCAAATTTCCAAAATTTCCGCAATTCCCAAAATTTGTGAAATGTGCTGAGTTGTGCTAGGCGAGTACATGAACTTTTTCCTCTTACAAATCTCGCTCCGACCCACCTTTGCGCTCGTAAACACGGATCTTTGCCCCCAACCGACACTCAAATTTCCAAAATTTGCGCAATTTTCAAAATTTGCGAGTTGTGCTGAGTTGTGCTAGGCGAGTACATGAACTTTTTTCTCTTACAAATCTCGCTCCGACCCATCCTTGCTCTCGTAATCACGGATCTTTCCCCCCAGTCGACACTCAAATTTCCAGAATTTCAGCAATTTTCGAAATTTGCGAGTTGTGCTGAGTTGTGATAGGCGAGCACATGAACTTTTTCCTCTTACAAATCTCGCTCCGACCCACCCTTGCTCTTGTAAACATGGACCTTTCCCCCCAATCGACACTCAAATTTCCAAAATTCCCGCAATTTCCAAAATTTGCGAAATGTGCTGAGTTGTGCTAGGCGAGTACATGAACTTTTTCTCCTTACAAATCTCGATCCGACCCACCCTTGCGCTCGTAAACACGGATCTTTCCGCCCAGCCGACACTCAAATTTCCAAAATTTCCGCAATTTCCAAAATTTGCGAATCGTGCTGAGTTGTGATAGGCCAGCACATGAACTTTTTCCTCTTACAAATCTCGCTCCGACCCACCCTTGCGCTCGTAAACATGGATCTTTCCCCCCAATCGACACTCAAATTTCCAAAATTTCCGCAATTTCCAAAATTTGCGAGTCGTGCTGAGTTTTGAAAGGCGAGCACATGAACTTCTTCCTCTTACAAATCTCGCTCCGACCCACCCTTGCGCTCGTAAACATGGATCTTTCCCACCAACCGACACTCAAATTTCCAAAATTTCCGCAATTTTCGAAATTTGCGAGTTGTGCTGAGTTGTGATAGGCGAGCACATGAACTTTTTCCTCATACAAATCTCGCTCCGACCCACCCTTGCGCTCGTAAACATGGATCTGTCCCCCCAACCGACACTCAAATTTCCAAAATTTCCGCAATTCCCAAAATTTGCGAGTTGTGCTGAGTTGTGATAGGCGAGCACATGAACTTTTTCGTCTTACAAATATCGCTCCGACCCACCCTTGCGCTCGTAAACATGGATCTTTCTCCCCAATCGACACTCAAATTTCCAAAATTTCCGCATTTTCCAAAATTTGCGAGTCGTGCTGAGTTGTGATAGGCGAGCACATGAACTTCTTCCTCTAACAAATCTCGCTCCGACCCACCCTTGCGCTCGTAAACATGGATCTTTCACCGCAACCGACACTCAAATTTCCAAAATTTCCGCAATTTTCAAAATTTGCGAGTTGTGCTGAGTTGTGCTAGGCGAGCACATGAAATTTTTCCTCTCACAAATCTCGCTCCGACCCACCCTTGCGCTCGTAAACATGGATCTTTCCCCCCAACCGACACTCAAATTTCCAAAATTTGCGCAATTTTCAAAATTTGCGAGTCGTGCTGAGTTGTGCTAGGCGAGCACATGATATTTTTACTCTCACAAATCTCGTCCGACCCACCCTTGCGCTCGTAAACATGGATCTTTCCCCCCAACCGACACTCAAATTTCCAAAATTTCCGCAATTTTTGAAATTTGCGAGTTGTGCTGAGTTGTGATAGGCGAGCACATGAACTTTTGACTCTTACAAATCTCGCTCCGACCCACCCTTGCGCTCGTAAACATGGATCTGTCCCCCCAACCGACACTCAAATTTCCAAAATTTCCGCAATTTCCAAAATTTGCGAGTTGTGCTGAGTTGTGCTAGGCGAGTACATGAACTTTTTCCTCTTACGAATCTCGCTCCGACCCACCCTTGCGCTCGTAAACACGGATCTTTCCCCTCACACGACACTCAAATTTCCAAAATTTCCGCAATTTCAAAAATTTGCGAGTTGTGCTGAGTTGTGATAGGCGAGCACATGAACTTTTTCTCTTTACAAATCTCGCTCCGACCCACCCTTGCGCTCGTAAACATGGATCTTTCCCCCCAACCGACACTCAAATTTCCAAAATTACCGCAATTTCCAAAATTTGCGCAATGTACTGAGTTGTGCTAGGCGATCGCATGAACTTTTTCCTCTTACAAATCTCGCTCCGACCCACCCTTGCGCTCGTAAACACGGATCTTTCCCCCCAATCGACACTCAAATTTCCAAAATTTCCGCAATTTCCAAAATTTGCGGCATGTGCTGAGTTGTGCTAGGCGAGTACATGAACTTTTTCCTCTTACAAATCTCGCTCCGACCCATCCTTGCTCTCGTAATCACGGATCTTTCCCCCCAGCCGACACTCAAATTTCCAAAATTTCAGCAATTTTCGAAATTTGCGAGTTGTACTGAGTTGCGCTAGGCGAGTACATGAACTTTTTCCTCTTAAAAATCTCGCTCCGACCCACCCTTGCGCTCGTAAACACGGATCTTTCCCCTCACACGACACTCAAATTTCCAAAATTTCCGCAATTTCAAAAATTTGCGAGTTGTGCTGAGTTGTGATAGGCGAGCACATGAACTTTTTCGTTTTACAAATCTCGCTCCGACCCACCCTTGCGCTCGTAAACATGGATCTTTCCCACCAACCGACACTCAAATTTCCAAAATTTCCGCAATTCCCAAAATTTGCGAAATGGGCTGAGTTGTGCTAGGCGAGTACATGAACTTTTTCCTCTTACAAATCTCGCTCCGACCCACCTTTGCGCTCGTAAACACGGATCTTTGCCCCCAACCGACACTCAAATTTCCAAAATTTGCGCAATTTTCAAAATTTGCGAGTTGTGCTGAGTTGTGCTAGGCGAGCACATGAAATTTTTACTCTCACAAATCTCGTCCGACCCACCCTTGCGCTCGTAAACATGGATCTTTCCCCCCAACCGACACTCAAATTTCCAAAATTTCCGCGATTTTCGAAATTTGCGAGTTGTGCTGAGTTGTGATAGGCGAGCACATGAACTTTTTCCCCTTACAAATCTCGCTCCGACCCACCCTTGCGCTCGTAAACATGGATCTGTCCCCCCAACCGACACTCAAATTTCCAAAATTTCCGCAATTTCCAAAATTTGCGAGTTGTGCTGAGTTGTGCTAGGCGAGTACATGAACTGTTTCCTCTTACAAATCTCGCTCCGACCCACCCTTGCGCTCGTAAACACGGATCTTTCCCCTCACACGACACTCAAATTTCCAAAATTTCCGCAATTTCCAAAATTTGCGAGTTGTGCTGAGTTGTGATAGGCGAGCACATGAACTTTTTCGTTTTACAAATCTCGCTCCGACCCACCCTTGCGCTCGTAAACATGGATCTTTCCCCCCAACCGACACTCAAATTTCCAAAATTTCCGCAATTTCCAAAATTTGCGGAATGTACTGAGTTGTGCTAGGCGATCACATGAACTTTTTCCTCTTACAAATCTCGCTCCGACCCATCCTTGCGCTCGTAAACATGGACCTTTCCCCCCAATCGACACTCAAATTTCCAAAATTTCCGCAATTTCCAAAATTTGCGGCATGTGCTGAGTTGTGCTAGGCGAGTACATGAACTTTTTTCTCTTACAAATCTCGCTCCGACCCATCCTTGCTCTCGTAATCACGGATCTTTCCCCCCAGTCGACACTCAAATTTCCAAAATTTCAGCAATTTTCGAAATTTGCGAGTTGTGCTGAGTTGTGATAGGCGAGCACATGAACTTTTTCCTCTTACAAATCTCGCTCCGACCCACCCTTGCTCTTCTAAACATGGACCTTTCCCCCCAATCGACACTCAAATTTCCAAAATTCCCGCAATTTCCAAAATTTGCGAAATGTGCTGAGTTGTGCTAGGCGAGTACATGAACTTTTTCTCCTTACAAATCTCGATCCGACCCACCCTTGCGCTCGTAAACACGGATCTTTCCCCCCAGCCGACACTCAAATTTCCAAAATTTCCGCAATTTCCAAAATTTGCGAATCGTGCTGAGTTGTGATAGGCAAGCACATGAACTTTTTCCTCTTACAAATCTCGCTCCGACCCACCCTTGCGCTCGTAAACATGGATCTTTCCCCCCAATCGACACTCAAATTTCCAAAATTTCCGCAATTTCCAAAATTTGCGAGTCGTGCTGAGTTTTGAAAGGCGAGCACATGAACTTCTTCCTCTTACAAATCTCGCTCCGACCCACCCTTGCGCTCGTAAACATGGATCTTTCCCACCAACCGACACTCAAATTTCCAAAATTTCCGCAATTTTCGAAATTTGCGAGTTGTGCTGAGTTGTGATAGGCGAGCACATGAACTTTTTCCCCATACAAATCTCGCTCCGACCCACCCTTGCGCTCGTAAACATGGATCTGTCCCCCCAACCGACACTCAAATTTCCAAAATTTCCGCAATTCCCAAAATTTGCGAGTTGTGCTGAGTTGTGCTAGGCGAGTACATGAACTTTTTCCTCTTACAAATCTCGCTCCGACCCACCCTTGCGCTCGTAAACACGGATCTTTCCCCTCACACGACACTCAAATTTCCAAAATTTCCGCAATTTCCAAAATTTGCGAGTCGTGCTGAGTTGTGATAGGCGAGCACATGAACTTTTTCGTCTTACAAATATCGCTCCGACCCACCCTTGCGCTCGTAAACATGGATCTTTCTCCCCAATCGACACTCAAATTTCCAAAATTTCCGCATTTTCCAAAATTTGCGAGTCGTGCTGAGTTGTGATAGGCGAGCACATGAACTTCTTCCTCTAACAAATCTCGCTCCGACCCACCCTTGCGCTCGTAAACATGGATCTTTCACCGCAACCGACACTCAAATTTCCAAAATTTCCGCAATTTTCAAAATTTGCGAGTTGTGCTGAGTTGTGCTAGGCGAGCACATGAAATTTTTCCTCTCACAAATCTCGCTCCGACCCACCCTTGCGCTCGTAAACATGGATCTTTCCCCCCAACCGACACTCAAATTTCAAAAATTTGCGCAATTTTCAAAATTTGCGAGTTGTGCTGAGTTGTGCTAGGCGAGCACATGAAATTTTTACTCTCACAAATCTCGTCCGACCCACCCTTGCGCTCGTAAACATGGATCTTTCCCCCCAACCGACACTCAAATTTCCAAAATTTCCGCAATTTTCGAAATTTGCGAGTTGTGCTGAGTTGTGATAGGCGAGCACATGAACTTTTGCCCCTTACAAATCTCGCTCCGACCCACCCTTGCGCTCGTAAACATGGATCTGTCCCCCCAACCGACACTCACATTTCCAAAATTTCCGCAATTTCCAAAATTTGCGAGTTGTGCTGAGTTGTGATAGGCGAGTACATAAACTTTTTCCTCTTACAAATCTCGCTCCGACCCACCCTTGCGCTCGTAAACACGGATCTTTCCCCTCACACGACACTCAAATTTCCAAAATTTCCGCAATTTCAAAAATTTGCGAGTTGTGCTGAGTTGTGATAGGCGAGCACATGAACTTTTTCTCTTTACAAATCTCGCTCCGACCCACCCTTGCGCTCGTAAACATGGATCTTTCCCCCCAACCGACACTCAAATTTCCAAAATTACCGCAATTTTCAAAATTTGCGGAATGTACTGAGTTGTGCTAGGCGATCGCATGAACTTTTTCCTCTTACAAATCTCGCTCCGACCCACCCTTGCGCTCGTAAACATGGACCTTTCCCCCCAATCGACACTCAAATTTCCAAAATTTCCGCAATTTCCAAAATTTGCGGCATGTGCTGAGTTGTGCTAGGCGAGTACATGAACTTTTTCCTCTTACAAATCTCGCTCCGACCCATCCTTGCTCTCGTAATCACGGATCTTTCCCCCCAGCCGACACTCAAATTTCCAAAATTTCAGCAATTTTCGAAATTTGCGAGTTGTGCTGAATTGTGCTAGGCGAGTACATGAACTTTTTCCTCTTACAAATCTCGCTCCGACCCACCTTTGCGCTCGTAAACACGGATCTTTCCCCCCAACCGACACTCAAATTTCCAAAATTTGCGCAATTTTCAAAATTTGCGAGTTGTGCTGAGTTGTGCTGGGCGAGCACATGAAATTTTTACTCTCACAAATCTCGTCCGACCCACCCTTGCGCTCGTAAACATGGATCTTTCCCCCCAACCGACACTCAAATTTCCAAAATTTCCGCAATTTTCGAAATTTGCGAGTTGTGCTGAGTTGTGATAGGCGAGCACATGAACTTTTGCCTTTTACAAATCTCGCTCCGACCCACCCTTGCGCTCGTAAACATCGATCTGTCCCCCCAACCGACACTCAAATTTCCAAAATTTCCGCAATTTCCAAAATTTGCGAGTTGTGCTAAGTTGTGCTAGGCGAGTACATGAACTTTCTCCTCTTACAAATCTCGCTCCGACCCACCCTTGCGCTCGTAAACACGGATCTTTCCCCTCACACGACACTCAAATTTCCAAAATTTCCGCAATTTCAAAAATTTGCGAGTTGTGCTGAGTTGTGATAGGCGAGCACATGAACTTTTTCGTTTTACAAATCTCGCTCCGACCCACCCTTGCGCTCGTAAACATGGATCTTTCCCACCAACCGACACTCAAATTTCCAAAATTTCCGCAATTTCCAAAATTTGCGGAATGTACTGAGTTGTGCTAGGCGATCACATGAACTTTTTCCTCTTACAAATCTCGCTCCGACCCACCCTTGCGCTCGTAAACATGGACCTTTCCCCCCAATCGACACTCAAATTTCCAAAATTTCCGCAATTTCCAAAATTTGCGGCATGTGCTGAGTTGTGCTAGGCGAGTACATGAACTTTTTTCTCTTACAAATCTCGCTCCGACCCATCCTTGCTCTCGTAATCACGGATCTTTCCCCCCAGTCGACACTCAAATTTCCAAAATTTCAGCAATTTTCGAAATTTGCGAGTTGTGCTGAGTTGTGATAGGCGAGCACATGAACTTTTTCCTCTTACAAATCTCGCTCCGACCCACCCTTGCTCTTGTAAACATGGACCTTTCCCCCCAATCGACACTCAAATTTCCAAAATTCCCGCAATTTCCAAAATTTGCGAAATGTGCTAAGTTGTGCTGGGCGAGTACATGAACTTTTTCTCCTTACAAATCTCGATCCGACCCACCCTTGCGCTCGTAAACACGGATCTTTCCCCCCAGCCGACACTCAAATTTCCAAAATTTCCGCAATTTCCAAAATTTGCGAATCGTGCTGAGTTGTGATAGGCAAGCACATGAACTTTTTCCTCTTACAAATCTCGCTCCGACCCACCCTTGCGCTCGTAAACATGGATCTTTCCCCCCAATCGACACTCAAATTTCCAAAATTTCCGCAATTTCCAAAATTTGCGAGTCGTGCTGAGTTTTGAAAGGCGAGCACATGAACTTCGACCTCTTACAAATCTCGCTCCGACCCACCCTTGCGCTCGTAAACATGGATCTTTCCCACCAACCGACACTCAAATTTCCAAAATTTCCGCAATTCCCAAAATTTGCGAGTTGTGCTGAGTTGTGCTAGGCGAGTACATGAACTTTTTCCTCTTCTAAATCTCGCTCCGACCCACCCTTGCGCTCGTAAACACGGATCTTTCCCCTCACACGACACTCAAATTTCCAAAATTTCCGCAATTTCCAAATTTTGCGAGTCGTGCTGAGTTGTGATAGGCGAGCACATGAACTTTTTCGTCTTACAAATATCGCTCCGACCCACCCTTGCGCTCGTAAACATGGATGTTTCTCCCCAATCGACACTCAAATTTCCAAAATTTCCGCATTTTCCAAAATTTGCGAAACGTGCTGAGTTGTGATAGGCGAGCACATGAACTTCTTTCTCTAACAAATCTCGCTCCGACGCACCCTTGCGCTCGTAAACATGGATCTTTCACCGCAACCGACACTCAAATTTCCAAAATTTCCGCAATTTTCAAAATTTGCGAGTTGTGCTGAGTTGTGCTAGGCGAGCACATGAAATTTTTCCTCTCACAAATCTCGCTCCGACCCACCCTTGCGCTCGTAAACATGGATCTTTCCCCCCAACCGACACTCAAATTTCCAAAATTTGCGCAATTTTCAAAATTTGCGAGTTGTGCTGAGTTGTGCTACGCGAGCACATGAAATTTTTACTCTCACAAATCTCGTCCGACCCACCCTTGCGCTCGTAAACATGGATCTTTCCCCCCAACCGACACTCAAATTTCCAAAATTTCCGCAATTTTAGAAATTTGCGAGTTGTGCTGAGTTGTGATAGGCGAGCACATGAACTTTTGCCTCTTACAAATCTCGCTCCGACCCACCCTTGCGCTCGTAAACATGGATCTGTCCCCCCAACCGACACTCAAATTTCCAAAATTTCCGCAATTTCCAAAATTTGCGAGTTGTGCTGAGTTGTGCTAGGCGAGTACATGAACTTTTTCCTCTTACAAATCTCGCTCCGACCCACCCTTGCGCTCGTAAACACGGATCTTTCCCCTCACACGACACTCAAATTTCCAAAATTTCCGCAATTTCAAAAATTTGCGAGTTGTGCTGAGTTGTGATAGGCGAGCACATGAACTTTTTCTCTTTACAAATCTCGCTCCGACCCACCCTTGCGCTCGTAAACATGGATCTTTCCCCCCAACCGACACTCAAATTTCCAAAATTACCGCAATTTCCAAAATTTGCGAAATGTACTGAGTTGTGCTAGGCGATCGCATGAACTTTTTCCTCTTACAAATCTCGCTCCGACCCACCCTTGCGCTCGTAAACATGGACCTTTCCCCCCAATCGACACTCAAATTTCCAAAATTTCCGCAATTTCCAAAATTTGCGGCATGTGCTGAGTTGTGCTAGGCGAGTACATGAACTTTTTCCTCTAACAAATCTCGCTCCGACCCATCCTTGCTCTCGTAATCACGGATCTTTCCCCCCAGCCGACACTCAAATTTCCAAAATTTCAGCAATTTTCGAAATTTGCGAGTTGTACTGAGTTGCGCTAGGCGAGTACATGAACTTTTTCCTCTTACAAATTTCGCTCCGACCCACCTTTGCGCTCGTAAACACGGATCTTTCCCCCCAACCGACACTCAAATTTCCAAAATTTGCGCAATTTTCAAAATTTGCGAGTTGTGCTGAGTTGTGCTAGGCGAGCACATGAAATTTTTACTCTCACAAATCTCGTCCGACCCACCCTTGCGCTCGTAAACATGGATCTTTCCCCCCAACCGACACTCAAATTTCCAAAATTCCCGCAATTTTCGAAATTTGCGAGTTGTGCTGAGTTGTGATAGGCGAGCACATGAACTTTTTCCTCTTACAAATCTCGCTCCGACCCACCCTTGCGCTCGTAAACACGGATCTTTCCCCTCACACGACACTCAAATTTCCAAAATTTCCGCAATTTCAAAAATTTGCGAGTTGTGCTGAGTTGTGATAGGCGAGCACATGAACTTTTTCGTTTTACAAATCTCGCTCCGACCCACCCTTGCGCTCGTAAACATGGATCTTTCCCACCAACCGACACTCAAATTTCCAAAATTTCCGCAATTCCCAAAATTTGCGAAATGTGCTGAGTTGTGCTAGGCGAGTACATGAACTTTTTCCTCTTACAAATCTCGCTCCGACCCACCTTTGCGCTCGTAAACACGGATCTTTGCCCCCAACCGACACTCAAATTTCCAAAATTTGCGCAATTTTCAAAATTTGCGAGTTGTGCTGAGTTGTGCTAGGCGAGCACATGAAATTTTTACTCTCACAAATCTCGTCCGACCCACCCTTGCGCTCGTAAACATGGATCTTTCCCCCCAACCGACACTCAAATTTCCAAAATTTCCGCGATTTTCGAAATTTGCGAGTTGTGCTGAGTTGTGATAGGCGAGCACATGAACTTTTTCGCCTTACAAATCTCGCTCCGACCCACCCTTGCGCTCGTAAACATGGATCTGTCCCCCCAACCGACACTCAAATTTCCAAAATTTCCGCAATTTCCAAAATTTGCGAGTTGTGCTGAGTTGTGCTAGGCGAGTACATGAACTGTTTCCTCTTACAAATCTCGCTCCGACCCACCCTTGCGCTCGTAAACACGGATCTTTCCCCTCACACGACACTCAAATTTCCAAAATTTCCGCAATTTCCAAAATTTGCGAGTTGTGCTGAGTTGTGATAGGCGAGCACATGAACTTTTTCGTTTTACAAATCTCGCTCCGACCCACCCTTGCGCTCGTAAACATGGATCTTTCCCCCCAACCGACACTCAAATTTCCAAAATTTCCGCAATTTCCAAAATTTGCGGAATGTACTGAGTTGTGCTAGGCGATCACATGAACTTTTTCCTCTTACAAATCTCGCTCCGACCCACCCTTGCGCTCGTAAACATGGACCTTTCCCCCCAATCGACACTCAAATTTCCAAAATTTCCGCAATTTCCAAAATTTGCGGCATGTGCTGAGTTGTGCTAGGCGAGTACATGAACTTTTTTCTCTTACAAATCTCGCTCCGACCCATCCTTGCTCTCGTAATCACGGATCTTTCCCCCCAGTCGACACTCAAATTTCCAAAATTTCAGCAATTTTCGAAATTTGCGAGTTGTGCTGAGTTGTGATAGGCGAGCACATGAACTTTTTCCGCTTACAAATCTCGCTCCGACCCACCCTTGCTCTTGTAAACATGGACCTTTCCCCCCAATCGACACTCAAATTTCCAAAATTCCCGCAATTTCCAAAATTTGCGAAATGTGCTGAGTTGTGCTAGGCGAGTACATGAACTTTTTCTCCTTACAAATCTCGATCCGACCCACCCTTGCGCTCGTAAACACGGATCTTTCCCCCCAGCCGACACTCAAATTTCCAAAATTTCCGCAATTTCCAAAATTTGCGAATCGTGCTGAGTTGTGATAGGCAAGCACATGAACTTTTTCCTCTTACAAATCTCGCTCCGACCCACCCTTGCGCTCTTAAACATGGATCTTTCCCCCCAATCGACACTCAAATTTCCAAAATTTCCGCAATTTCCAAAATTTGCGAGTCGTGCTGAGTTTTGAAAGGCGAGCACATGAACTTCTTCCTCTTACAAATCTCGCTCCGACCCACCCTTGCGCTCGTAAACATGGATCTTTCCCACCAACCGACACTCAAATTTCCAAAATTTCCGCAATTTTCAAAATTTGCGAAGTGTGCTGAGTTGTGCTAGGCGAGCACATGAAATTTTTCCTCTCACAAATCTCGCTCCGACCCACCCTTGCGCTCGTAAACATGGATCTTTCCCCCCAACCGACACTCAAATTTCCAAAATTTGCGCAATTTTCAAAATTTGCGAGTTGTGCTGAGTTGTGCTACGCGAGCACATGAAATTTTTACTCTCACAAATCTCGTCCGACCCACCCTTGCGCTCGTAAACATGGATCTTTCCCCCCAACCGACACTCAAATTTCCAAAATTTCCGCAATTTTAGAAATTTGCGAGTTGTGCTGAGTTGTGATAGGCGAGCACATGAACTTTCGCCTCTTACAAATCTCGCTCCGACCCACCCTTGCGCTCGTAAACATGGATCTGTCCCCCCAACCGACACTCAAATTTCCAAAATTTCCGCAATTTCCAAAATTTGCGAGTTGTGCTGAGTTGTGCTAGGCGAGTACATGAACTTTTTCCTCTTACAAATCTCGCTCCGACCCACCCTTGCGCTCGTAAACACGGATCTTTCCCCTCACACGACACTCAAATTTCCAAAATTTCCGCAATTTCAAAAATTTGCGAGTTGTGCTGAGTTGTGATAGGCGAGCACATGAACTTTTTCCCTTTACAAATCTCGCTCCGACCCACCCTTGCGCTCGTAAACATGGATCTTTCCCCCCAACCGACACTCAAATTTCCAAAATTACCGCAATTTCCAAAATTTGCGAAATGTACTGAGTTCTGCTAGGCGATCGCATGAACTTTTTCCTCTTACAAATCTCGCTCCGACCCACCCTTGCGCTCGTAAACATGGACCTTTCCCCCCAATCGACACTCAAATTTCCAAAATTTCCGCAATTCCCAAAATTTGCGGCATGTGCTGAGTTGTGCTAGGCGAGTACATGAACTTTTTCCTCTCACAAATCTCGCTCCGACCCATCCTTGCTCTCGTAATCACGGATCTTTCCCCCCAGCCGACACTCAAATTTCCAAAATTTCAGCAATTTTCGAAATTTGCGAGTTGTACTGAGTTGCGCTAGGCGAGTACATGAACTTTTTCCTCTTACAAATCTCGCTCCGACCCACCTTTGCGCTCGTAAACACGGATCTTTCCCCCCAACCGACACTCAAATTTCCAAAATTTGCGCAATTTTCAAAATTTGCGAGTTGTGCTGAGTTGTGCTAGGCGAGCACATGAAATTTTTAATCTCACAAATCTCGTCCGACCCACCCTTGCGCTCGTAAACATGGATCTTTCCCCCCAACCGACACTCAAATTTTCAAAATTCCCGCAATTTTCGAAATTTGCGAGTTGTGCTGAGTTGTGATAGGCGAGCACATGAACTTTTTCCTCTTACAAATCTCGCTCCGACCCACCCTTGCGCTCGTAAACATGGATCTTTCCCCCCAACCGACACTCAAATTTCCAAAATTTGCGCAATTTTCAAAATTTGCGAGTTGTGCTGAGTTGTGCTACGCGAGCACATGAAATTTTTACTCTCACAAATCTCGTCCGACCCACCCTTGCGCTCGTAAACATGGATCTTTCCCCCCAACCGACACTCAAATTTCCAAAATTTCCGCAATTTTAGAAATTTGCGAGTTGTGCTGAGTTGTGATAGGCGAGCACATGAACTTTTGCCTCTTACAAATCTCGCTCCGACCCACCCTTGCGCTCGTAAACATGGATCTGTCCCCCCAACCGACACTCAAATTTCCAAAATTTCCGCAATTTCCAAAATTTGCGAGTTGTGCTGAGTTGTGCTAGGCGAGTACATGAACTTTTTCCTCTTACAAATCTCGCTCCGACCCACCCTTGCGCTCGTAAACACGGATCTTTCCCCTCACACGACACTCAAATTTCCAAAATTTCCGCAATTTCAAAAATTTGCGAGTTGTGCTGAGTTGTGCTAGGCGAGTACATGAACTTTTTCCTCTCACAAATCTCGCTCCGACCCATCCTTGCTCTCGTAATCACGGATCTTTCCCCCCAGCCGACACTCAAATTTCCAAAATTTCAGCAATTTTCGAAATTTGCGAGTTGTACTGAGTTGCGCTAGGCGAGTACATGAACTTTTTCCTCTTACAAATCTCGCTCCGACCCACCTTTGCGCTCGTAAACACGGATCTTTCCCCCCAACCGACACTCAAATTTCCAAAATTTGCGCAATTTTCAAAATTTGCGAGTTGTGCTGAGTTGTGCTAGGCGAGCACATGAAATTTTTAATCTCACAAATCTCGTCCGACCCACCCTTGCGCTCGTAAACATGGATCTTTCCCCCCAACCGACACTCAAATTTTCAAAATTCCCGCAATTTTCGAAATTTGCGAGTTGTGCTGAGTTGTGATAGGCGAGCACATGAACTTTTTCCTCTTACAAATCTCGCTCCGACCCACCCTTGCGCTCGTAAACATGGATCTTTCCCCCCAACCGACACTCAAATTTCCAAAATTTGCGCAATTTTCAAAATTTGCGAGTTGTGCTGAGTTGTGCTACGCGAGCACATGAAATTTTTACTCTCACAAATCTCGTCCGACCCACCCTTGCGCTCGTAAACATGGATCTTTCCCCCCAACCGACACTCAAATTTCCAAAATTTCCGCAATTTTAGAAATTTGCGAGTTGTGCTGAGTTGTGATAGGCGAGCACATGAACTTTTGCCTCTTACAAATCTCGCTCCGACCCACCCTTGCGCTCGTAAACATGGATCTGTCCCCCCAACCGACACTCAAATTTCCAAAATTTCCGCAATTTCCAAAATTTGCGAGTTGTGCTGAGTTGTGCTAGGCGAGTACATGAACTTTTTCCTCTTACAAATCTCGCTCCGACCCACCCTTGCGCTCGTAAACACGGATCTTTCCCCTCACACGACACTCAAATTTCCAAAATTTCCGCAATTTCAAAAATTTGCGAGTTGTGCTGAGTTGTGATAGGCGAGCACATGAACTTTTTCTCTTTACAAATCTCGCTCCGACCCACCCTTGCGCTCGTAAACATGGATCTTTCCCCCCAACCGACACTCAAATTTCCAAAATTACCGCAATTTCCAAAATTTGCGAAATGTACTGAGTTGTGCTAGGCGATCGCATGAACTTTTTCCTCTTACAAATCTCGCTCCGACCCACCCTTGCGCTCGTAAACATGGACCTTTCCCCCCAATCGACACTCAAATTTCCAAAATTTCCGCAATTTCCAAAATTTGCGGCATGTGCTGAGTTGTGCTAGGCGAGTACATGAACTTTTTCCTCTAACAAATCTCGCTCCGACCCATCCTTGCTCTCGTAATCACGGATCTTTCCCCCCAGCCGACACTCAAATTTCCAAAATTTCAGCAATTTTCGAAATTTGCGAGTTGTACTGAGTTGCGCTAGGCGAGTACATGAACTTTTTCCTCTTACAAATTTCGCTCCGACCCACCTTTGCGCTCGTAAACACGGATCTTTCCCCCCAACCGACACTCAAATTTCCAAAATTTGCGCAATTTTCAAAATTTGCGAGTTGTGCTGAGTTGTGCTAGGCGAGCACATGAAATTTTTACTCTCACAAATCTCGTCCGACCCACCCTTGCGCTCGTAAACATGGATCTTTCCCCC
The DNA here is from genome assembly GCA_963170745.1 of Phymatocera aterrima. Classification (NCBI taxonomy): domain Eukaryota; kingdom Metazoa; phylum Arthropoda; class Insecta; order Hymenoptera; family Tenthredinidae; genus Phymatocera; species Phymatocera aterrima. Next base: position 26,449 of record CAUJGY010000148.1, on the reverse strand, counting down.
CAACCGACACTCAAATTTCCAAAATTCCCGCAATTTTCGAAATTTGCGAGTTGTGCTGAGTTGTGATAGGCGAGCACATGAACTTTTTCCTCTTACAAATCTCGCTCCGACCCACCCTTGCGCTCGTAAACACGGATCTTTCCCCTCACACGACACTCAAATTTCCAAAATTTCCGCAATTTCAAAAATTTGCGAGTTGTGCTGAGTTGTGATAGGCGAGCACATGAACTTTTTCGTTTTACAAATCTCGCTCCGACCCACCCTTGCGCTCGTAAACATGGATCTTTCCCACCAACCGACACTCAAATTTCCAAAATTTCCGCAATTCCCAAAATTTGCGAAATGTGCTGAGTTGTGCTAGGCGAGTACATGAACTTTTTCCTCTTACAAATCTCGCTCCGACCCACCTTTGCGCTCGTAAACACGGATCTTTGCCCCCAACCGACACTCAAATTTCCAAAATTTGCGCAATTTTCAAAATTTGCGAGTTGTGCTGAGTTGTGCTAGGCGAGCACATGAAATTTTTACTCTCACAAATCTCGTCCGACCCACCCTTGCGCTCGTAAACATGGATCTTTCCCCCCAACCGACACTCAAATTTTCAAAATTCCCGCAATTTTCGAAATTTGCGAGTTGTGCTGAGTTGTGATAGGCGAGCACATGAACTTTTTCCTCTTACAAATCTCGCTCCGACCCACCCTTGCGCTCGTAAACATGGATCTTTCCCCCCAACCGACACTCAAATTTCCAAAATTTGCGCAATTTTCAAAATTTGCGAGTTGTGCTGAGTTGTGCTACGCGAGCACATGAAATTTTTACTCTCACAAATCTCGTCCGACCCACCCTTGCGCTCGTAAACATGGATCTTTCCCCCCAACCGACACTCAAATTTCCAAAATTTCCGCAATTTTAGAAATTTGCGAGTTGTGCTGAGTTGTGATAGGCGAGCACATGAACTTTTGCCTCTTACAAATCTCGCTCCGACCCACCCTTGCGCTCGTAAACATGGATCTGTCCCCCCAACCGACACTCAAATTTCCAAAATTTCCGCAATTTCCAAAATTTGCGAGTTGTGCTGAGTTGTGCTAGGCGAGTACATGAACTTTTTCCTCTTACAAATCTCGCTCCGACCCACCCTTGCGCTCGTAAACACGGATCTTTCCCCTCACACGACACTCAAATTTCCAAAATTTCCGCAATTTCAAAAATTTGCGAGTTGTGCTGAGTTGTGATAGGCGAGCACATGAACTTTTTCTCTTTACAAATCTCGCTCCGACCCACCCTTGCGCTCGTAAACATGGATCTTTCCCCCCAACCGACACTCAAATTTCCAAAATTACCGCAATTTCCAAAATTTGCGAAATGTACTGAGTTGTGCTAGGCGATCGCATGAACTTTTTCCTCTTACAAATCTCGCTCCGACCCACCCTTGCGCTCGTAAACATGGACCTTTCCCCCCAATCGACACTCAAATTTCCAAAATTTCCGCAATTTCCAAAATTTGCGGCATGTGCTGAGTTGTGCTAGGCGAGTACATGAACTTTTTCCTCTAACAAATCTCGCTCCGACCCATCCTTGCTCTCGTAATCACGGATCTTTCCCCCCAGCCGACACTCAAATTTCCAAAATTTCAGCAATTTTCGAAATTTGCGAGTTGTACTGAGTTGCGCTAGGCGAGTACATGAACTTTTTCCTCTTACAAATTTCGCTCCGACCCACCTTTGCGCTCGTAAACACGGATCTTTCCCCCCAACCGACACTCAAATTTCCAAAATTTGCGCAATTTTCAAAATTTGCGAGTTGTGCTGAGTTGTGCTAGGCGAGCACATGAAATTTTTACTCTCACAAATCTCGTCCGACCCACCCTTGCGCTCGTAAACATGGATCTTTCCCCCCAACCGACACTCAAATTTCCAAAATTCCCGCAATTTTCGAAATTTGCGAGTTGTGCTGAGTTGTGATAGGCGAGCACATGAACTTTTTCCTCTTACAAATCTCGCTCCGACCCACCCTTGCGCTCGTAAACACGGATCTTTCCCCTCACACGACACTCAAATTTCCAAAATTTCCGCAATTTCAAAAATTTGCGAGTTGTGCTGAGTTGTGATAGGCGAGCACATGAACTTTTTCGTTTTACAAATCTCGCTCCGACCCACCCTTGCGCTCGTAAACATGGATCTTTCCCACCAACCGACACTCAAATTTCCAAAATTTCCGCAATTCCCAAAATTTGCGAAATGTGCTGAGTTGTGCTAGGCGAGTACATGAACTTTTTCCTCTTACAAATCTCGCTCCGACCCACCTTTGCGCTCGTAAACACGGATCTTTGCCCCCAACCGACACTCAAATTTCCAAAATTTGCGCAATTTTCAAAATTTGCGAGTTGTGCTGAGTTGTGCTAGGCGAGCACATGAAATTTTTACTCTCACAAATCTCGTCCGACCCACCCTTGCGCTCGTAAACATGGATCTTTCCCCCCAACCGACACTCAAATTTCCAAAATTTCCGCGATTTTCGAAATTTGCGAGTTGTGCTGAGTTGTGATAGGCGAGCACATGAACTTTTTCCCCTTACAAATCTCGCTCCGACCCACCCTTGCGCTCGTAAACATGGATCTGTCCCCCCAACCGACACTCAAATTTCCAAAATTTCCGCAATTTCCAAAATTTGCGAGTTGTGCTGAGTTGTGCTAGGCGAGTACATGAACTGTTTCCTCTTACAAATCTCGCTCCGACCCACCCTTGCGCTCGTAAACACGGATCTTTCCCCTCACACGACACTCAAATTTCCAAAATTTCCGCAATTTCCAAAATTTGCGAGTTGTGCTGAGTTGTGATAGGCGAGCACATGAACTTTTTCGTTTTACAAATCTCGCTCCGACCCACCCTTGCGCTCGTAAACATGGATCTTTCCCCCCAACCGACACTCAAATTTCCAAAATTTCCGCAATTTCCAAAATTTGCGGCATGTGCTGAGTTGTGCTAGGCGAGTACATGAACTTTTTTCTCTTACAAATCTCGCTCCGACCCATCCTTGCTCTCGTAATCACGGATCTTTCCCCCCAGTCGACACTCAAATTTCCAAAATTTCAGCAATTTTCGAAATTTGCGAGTTGTGCTGAGTTGTGATAGGCGAGCACATGAACTTTTTCCGCTTACAAATCTCGCTCCGACCCACCCTTGCTCTTGTAAACATGGACCTTTCCCCCCAATCGACACTCAAATTTCCAAAATTCCCGCAATTTCCAAAATTTGCGAAATGTGCTGAGTTGTGCTAGGCGAGTACATGAACTTTTTCTCCTTACAAATCTCGATCCGACCCACCCTTGCGCTCGTAAACACGGATCTTTCCCCCCAGCCGACACTCAAATTTCCAAAATTTCCGCAATTTCCAAAATTTGCGAATCGTGCTGAGTTGTGATAGGCAAGCACATGAACTTTTTCCCTTTACAAATCTCGCTCCGACCCACCCTTGCGCTCTTAAACATGGATCTTTCCCCCCAATCGACACTCAAATTTCCAAAATTTCCGCAATTTCCAAAATTTGCGAGTCGTGCTGAGTTTTGAAAGGCGAGCACATGAACTTCTTCCTCTTACAAATCTCGCTCCGACCCACCCTTGCGCTCGTAAACATGGATCTTTCCCACCAACCGACACTCAAATTTCCAAAATTTCCGCAATTTTCGAAATTTGCGAGTAGTGCTGAGTTGTGATAGGCGAGCACATGAACTTTTTCCTCATACAAATCTCGCTCCGACCCACCCTTGCGCTCGTAAACATGGATCTGTCCCCCCAACCGACACTCAAATTTCCAAAATTTCCGCAATTCCCAAAATTTGCGAGTCGTGCTGAGTTGTGCTAGGCGAGTACATGAACTTTTTCCTCTTCTAAATCTCGCTCCGACCCACCCTTGCGCTCGTAAACACGGATCTTTCCCCTCACACGACACTCAAATTTCCAAAATTTCCGCATTTTCCAAAATTTGCGAAACGTGCTGAGTTGTGATAGGCGAGCACATGAACTTCTTTCCCTAACAAATCTCGCTCCGACCCACCCTTGCGCTCGTAAACATGGATCTTTCACCGCAACCGACACTCAAATTTCCAAAATTTCCGCAATTTTAAAAATTTGCGAAGTGTGCTGAGTTGTGCTAGGCGAGCACATGAAATTTTTCCTCTCACAAATCTCGCTCCGACCCACCCTTGCGCTCGTAAACATGGATCTTTCCCCCCAACCGACACTCAAATTTCCAAAATTTGCGCAATTTTCAAAATTTGCGAGTTGTGCTGAGTTGTGCTACGCGAGCACATGAAATTTTTACTCTCACAAATCTCGTCCGACCCACCCTTGCGCTCGTAAACATGGATCTTTCCCCCCAACCGACACTCAAATTTCCAAAATTTCCGCAATTTTAGAAATTTGCGAGTTGTGCTGAGTTGTGATAGGCGAGCACATGAACTTTTGCCTCTTACAAATCTCGCTCCGACCCACCCTTGCGCTCGTAAACATGGATCTGTCCCCCCAACCGACACTCAAATTTCCAAAATTTCCGCAATTTCCAAAATTTGCGAGTTGTGCTGAGTTGTGCTAGGCGAGTACATGAACTTTTTCCTCTTACAAATCTCGCTCCGACCCACCCTTGCGCTCGTAAACACGGATCTTTCCCCTCACACGACACTCAAATTTCCAAAATTTCCGCAATTTCAAAAATTTGCGAGTTGTGCTGAGTTGTGATAGGCGAGCACATGAACTTTTTCCCTTTACAAATCTCGCTCCGACCCACCCTTGCGCTCGTAAACATGGATCTTTCCCCCCAACCGACACTCAAATTTCCAAAATTACCGCAATTTCCAAAATTTGCGAAATGTACTGAGTTGTGCTAGGCGATCGCATGAACTTTTTCCTCTTACAAATCTCGCTCCGACCCACCCTTGCGCTCGTAAACATGGACCTTTCCCCCCAATCGACACTCAAATTTCCAAAATTTCCGCAATTCCCAAAATTTGCGGCATGTGCTGAGTTGTGCTAGGCGAGTACATGAACTTTTTCCTCTTACAAATCTCGCTCCGACCCATCCTTGCTCTCGTAATCACGGATCTTTCCCCCCAGCCGACACTCAAATTTCCAAAATTTCAGCAATTTTCGAAATTTGCGAGTTGTACTGAGTTGCGCTAGGCGAGTACATGAACTTTTTCCTCTTACAAATCTCGCTCCGACCCACCTTTGCGCTCGTAAACACGGATCTTTCCCCCCAACCGACACGCAAATTTCCAAAATTTGCGCAATTTTCAAAATTTGCGAGTTGTGCTGAGTTGTGCTAGGCGAGCACATGAAATTTTTACTCTCACAAATCTCGTCCGACCCACCCTTGCGCTCGTAAACATGGATCTTTCCCCCCAACCGACACTCAAATTTTCAAAATTCCCGCAATTTTCGAAATTTGCGAGTTGTGCTGAGTTGTGATAGGCGAGCACATGAACTTTTTCCTCTTACAAATCTCGCTCCGACCCACCCTTGCGCTCGTAAACACGGATCTTTCCCCTCACACGACACTCAAATTTCCAAAATTTCCGCAATTTCAAAAATTTGCGAGTCGTGCTGAGTTGTGATAGGCGAGCACATGAACTTTTTCGTTTTACAAATCTCGCTCCGACCCACCCTTGCGCTCGTAAACATGGATCTTTCCCACCAACCGACACTCAAATTTCCAAAATTTCCGCAATTCCCAAAATTTGCGAAATGTGCTGAGTTGTGCTAGGCGAGTACATGAACTTTTTCCTCTTACAAATCTCGCTCCGACCCACCTTTGCGCTCGTAAACACGGATCTTTGCCCCCAACCGACACTCAAATTTCCAAAATTTGCGCAATTTTCAAAATTTGCGAGTTGTGCTGAGTTGTGCTAGGCGAGCACATGAAATTTTTACTCTCACAAATCTCGTCCGACCCACCCTTGCGCTCGTAAACATGGATCTTTCCCCCCAACCGACACTCAAATTTCCAAAATTTCCGCAATTTTAGAAATTTGCGAGTTGTGCTGAGTTGTGATAGGCGAGCACATGAACTTTTGCCTCTTACAAATCTCGCTCCGACCCACCCTTGCGCTCGTAAACATGGATCTGTCCCCCCAACCGACACTCAAATTTCCAAAATTTCCGCAATTTCCAAAATTTGCGAGTTGTGCTGAGTTGTGCTAGGCGAGTACATGAACTTTTTCCTCTTACAAATCTCGCTCCGACCCACCCTTGCGCTCGTAAACTCGGATCTTTCCCCTCACACGACACTCAAATTTCCAAAATTTCCGCAATTTCAAAAATTTGCGAGTTGTGCTGAGTTGTGATGGGCGAGCACATGAACTTTTTCTCTTTACAAATCTCGCTCCGACCCACCCTTGCGCTCGTAAACATGGATCTTTCCCCCCAACCGACACTCAAATTTCCAAAATTACCGCAATTTCCAAAATTTGCGAAATGTACTGAGTTGTGCTAGGCGATCGCATGAACTTTTTCCTCTTACAAATCTCGCTCCGACCCACCCTTGCGCTCGTAAACATGGACCTTTCCCCCCAATCGACACTCAAATTTCCAAAATTTCCGCAATTTCCAAAATTTGCGGCATGTGCTGAGTTGTGCTAGGCGAGTACATGAACTTTTTTCTCTTACAAATCTCGCTCCGACCCATCCTTGGTCTCGTAATCACGGATCTTTCCCCCCAGCCGACACTCAAATTTACAAAATTTCAGCAATTTTCGAAATTTGCGAGTTGTACTGAGTTGCGCTAGGCGAGTACATGAACTTTTTCCTTTTACAAATCTCGCTCCGACCCACCTTTGCGCTCGTAAACACGGATCTTTCCCCCCAACCGACACTCAAATTTCCAAAATTTGCGCAATTTTCAAAATTTGCGAGTTGTGCTGAGTTGTTCTAGGCGAGCACATGAAATTTTTACTCTCACAAATCTCGTCCGACCCACCCTTGCGCTCGTAAACATGGATCTTTCCCCCCAACCGACACTCAAATTTCCAAAATTTCCGCAATTCCCAAAATTTGCGAGTTGTGCTGAGTTGTGCTAGGCGAGTACATGAACTTTTTCCTCTTACAAATCTCGCTCCGACCCACCCTTGCGCTCGTAAACACGGATCTTTCCCCTCACACGACACTCAAATTCCCAAAATTTCCGCAATTTCCAAAATTTGCGAGTCGTGCTGAGTTGTGATAGGCGAGCACATGAACTTTTTCGTCTTACAAATATCGCTCCGACCCACCCTTGCGCTCGTAAACATGGATCTTTCTCCCCAATCGACACTCAAATTTCCAAAATTTCCGCATTTTCCAAAATTTGCGAGTCGTGCTGAGTTGTGATAGGCGAGCACATGAACTTCTTCCTCTAACAAATCTCGCTCCGACCCACCCTTGCGCTCGTAAACATGGATCTTTCACCGCAACCGACACTCAAATTTCCAAAATTTCCGCAATTTTCAAAATTTGCGAGTTGTGCTGAGTTGTGCTAGGCGAGCACATGAAATTTTTCCTCTCACAAATCTCGCTCCGACCCACCCTTGCGCTCGTAAACACGGATCTTTGCCCCCAACCGACACTCAAATTTCCAAAATTTGCGCAATTTTCAAAATTTGCGAGTTGTGCTGAGTTGTGCTAGGCGAGCACATGAAATTTTTACTCTCACAAATCTCGTCCGACCCACCCTTGCGCTCGTAAACATGGATCTTTCCCCCCAACCGACACTCAAATTTCCAAAATTTCCGCAATTTTAGAAATTTGCGAGTTGTGCTGAGTTGTGATAGGCGAGCACATGAACTTTTGCCTCTTACAAATCTCGCTCCGACCCACCCTTGCGCTCGTAAACATGGATCTGTCCCCCCAACCGACACTCAAATTTCCAAAATTACCGCAATTTCCAAAATTTGCGAAATGTGCTGAGTTGTGCTAGGCGAGTACATGAACTTTTTCCTCTTACAAATCTCGCTCCGACCCACCCTTGCGCTCGTAAACACGGATCTTTCCCCTCACACGACACTCAAATTTCCAAAATTTCCGCAATTTCAAAAATTTGCGAGTTGTGCTGAGTTGTGATGGGCGAGCACATGAACTTTTTCTCTTTACAAATCTCGCTCCGACCCACCCTTGCGCTCGTAAACATGGATCTTTCCCCCCAACCGACACTCAAATTTCCAAAATTACCGCAATTTCCAAAATTTGCGAAATGTACTGAGTTGTGCTAGGCGATCGCATGAACTTTTTCCTCTTACAAATCTCGCTCCGACCCACCCTTGCGCTCGTAAACATGGACCTTTCCCCCCAATCGACACTCAAATTTCCAAAGTTTCCGCAATTTCCAAAATTTGCGGCATGTGCTGAGTTGTGCTAGGCGAGTACATGAACTTTTTCCTCTTACAAATCTCGCTCCGACCCATCCTTGGTCTCGTAATCACGGATCTTTCCCCCCAGCCGACACTCAAATTTCCAAAATTTCAGCAATTTTCGAAATTTGCGAGTTGTACTGAGTTGCGCTAGGCGAGCACATGAACTTTTTCCTCTTACAAATCTCGCTCCGACCCACCTTTGCGCTCGTAAACACGGATCTTTCCCCCCAACCGACACTCAAATTTCCAAAATTTGCGCAATTTTCAAAATTTGCGAGTTGTGCTGAGTTGTGCTAGGCGAGCACATGAAATTTTTACTCTCACAAATCTCGCTCCGACCCACCCTTGCGCTCGTAAACATGGATCTTTCACCCCAACCGACACTCAAATTTCCAAAATTTCCGCAATTCCCAAAATTTGCGAGTTGTGCTGAGTTGTGCTAGGCGAGTACATGAACTTTTTCCTCTTACAAATCTCGCTCCGACCCACCCTTGCGCTCGTAAACACGGATCTTTCCCCTCACACGACACTCAAATTTCCAAAATTTCCGCAATTTCCAAAATTTGCGAGTCGTGCTGAGTTGTGATAGGCGAGCACATGAACTTTTTCGTCTTACAAATATCGCTCCGACCCACCCTTGCGCTCGTAAACATGGATCTTTCTCCCCAATCGACACTCAAATTTCCAAAATTTCCGCATTTTCCAAAATTTGCGAGTCGTGCTGAGTTGTGATAGGCGAGCACATGAACTTCTTCCTCTAACAAATCTCGCTCCGACCCACCCTTGCGCTCGTAAACATGGATCTTTCACCGCAACCGACACTCAAATTTCCAAAATTTCCGCAATTTTCAAAATTTGCGAGTTGTGCTGAGTTGTGCTAGGCGAGCACATGAAATTTTTCCTCTCACAAATCTCGCTCCGACCCACCCTTGCGCTCGTAAACATGGATCTTTCCCCCCAACCGACACTCAAATTTCAAAAATTTGCGCAATTTTCAAAATTTGCGAGTTGTGCTGAGTTGTGCTAGGCGAGCACATGAAATTTTTACTCTCACAAATCTCGTCCGACCCACCCTTGCGCTCGTAAACATGGATCTTTCCCCCCAACCGACACTCAAATTTCCAAAATTTCCGCAATTTTCGAAATTTGCGAGTTGTGCTGAGTTGTGATAGGCGAGCACATGAACTTTTGCCCCTTACAAATCTCGCTCCGACCCACCCTTGCGCTCGTAAACATGGATCTGTCCCCCCAACCGACACTCAAATTTCCAAAATTTCCGCAATTTCCAAAATTTGCGAGTTGTGCTGAGTTGTGATAGGCGAGTACATGAACTTTTTCCTCTTACAAATCTCGCTCCGACCCACCCTTGCGCTCGTAAACACGGATCTTTCCCCTCACACGACACTCAAATTTCCAAAATTTCCGCAATTTCAAAAATTTGCGAGTTGTGCTGAGTTGTGATAGGCGAGCACATGAACTTTTTCTCTTTACAAATCTCGCTCCGACCCACCCTTGCGCTCGTAAACATGGATCTTTCCCCCCAACCGACACTCAAATTTCCAAAATTACCGCAATTTCCAAAATTTGCGGAATGTACTGAGTTGTGCTAGGCGATCGCATGAACTTTTTCCTCTTACAAATCTCGCTCCGACCCACCCTTGCGCTCGTAAACATGGATCTTTCCCACCAACCGACACTCAAATTTCCAAAATTTCCGCAATTTCCAAAATTTGCGAATCGTGCTGAGTTGTGATAGGCAAGCACATGAACTTTTTCTTCTTACAAATCTCGCTCCGACCCACCCTTGCGCTCTTAAACATGGATCTTTCCCCCCAATCGACACTCAAATTTCCAAAATTTCCGCAATTTCCAAAATTTGCGAGTCGTGCTGAGTTTTGAAAGGCGAGCACATGAACTTCTTCCTCTTACAAATCTCGCTCCGACCCACCCTTGCGCTCGTAAACATGGATCTTTCCCACCAACCGACACTCAAATTTCCAAAATTTCCGCAATTTTCGAAATTTGCGAGTAGTGCTGAGTTGTGATAGGCGAGCACATGAACTTTTTCCTCATACAAATCTCGCTCCGACCCACCCTTGCGCTCGTAAACATGGATCTGTCCCCCCAACCGACACTCAAATTTCCAAAATTTCCGCAATTCCCAAAATTTGCGAGTCGTGCTGAGTTGTGCTAGGCGAGTACATGAACTTTTTCCTCTTCTAAATCTCGCTCCGACCCACCCTTGCGCTCGTAAACACGGATCTTTCCCCTCACACGACACTCAAATTTCCAAAATTTCCGCATTTTCCAAAATTTGCGAAACGTGCTGAGTTGTGATAGGCGAGCACATGAACTTCTTTCCCTAACAAATCTCGCTCCGACCCACCCTTGCGCTCGTAAACATGGATCTTTCACCGCAACCGACACTCAAATTTCCAAAATTTCCGCAATTTTCAAAATTTGCGAAGTGTGCTGAGTTGTGCTAGGCGAGCACATGAAATTTTTCCTCTCACAAATCTCGCTCCGACCCACCCTTGCGCTCGTAAACATGGATCTTTCCCCCCAACCGACACTCAAATTTCCAAAATTTGCGCAATTTTCAAAATTTGCGAGTTGTGCTGAGTTGTGCTACGCGAGCACATGAAATTTTTACTCTCACAAATCTCGTCCGACCCACCCTTGCGCTCGTAAACATGGATCTTTCCCCCCAACCGACACTCAAATTTCCAAAATTTCCGCAATTTCAAAAATTTGCGAGTTGTGCTGAGTTGTGATAGGCGAGCACATGAACTTTTTCCCTTTACAAATCTCGCTCCGACCCACCCTTGCGCTCGTAAACATGGATCTTTCCCCCCAACCGACACTCAAATTTCCAAAATTACCGCAATTTCCAAAATTTGCGAAATGTACTGAGTTGTGCTAGGCGATCGCATGAACTTTTTCCTCTTACAAATCTCGCTCCGACCCACCCTTGCGCTCGTAAACATGGACCTTTCCCCCCAATCGACACTCAAATTTCCAAAATTTCCGCAATTCCCAAAATTTGCGGCATGTGCTGAGTTGTGCTAGGCGAGTACATGAACTTTTTCCTCTTACAAATCTCGCTCCGACCCATCCTTGCTCTCGTAATCACGGATCTTTCCCCCCAGCCGACACTCAAATTTCCAAAATTTCAGCAATTTTCGAAATTTGCGAGTTGTACTGAGTTGCGCTAGGCGAGTACATGAACTTTTTCCTCTTACAAATCTCGCTCCGACCCACCTTTGCGCTCGTAAACACGGATCTTTCCCCCCAACCGACACTCAAATTTCCAAAATTTGCGCAATTTTCAAAATTTGCGAGTTGTGCTGAGTTGTGCTAGGCGAGCACATGAAATTTTTACTCTCACAAATCTCGTCCGACCCACCCTTGCGCTCGTAAACATGGATCTTTCCCCCCAACCGACACTCAAATTTTCAAAATTCCCGCAATTTTCGAAATTTGCGAGTTGTGCTGAGTTGTGATAGGCGAGCACATGAACTTTTTCCTCTTACAAATCTCGCTCCGACCCACCCTTGCGCTCGTAAACACGGATCTTTCCCCTCACACGACACTCAAATTTCCAAAATTTCCGCAATTTCAAAAATTTGCGAGTCGTGCTGAGTTGTGATAGGCGAGCACATGAACTTTTTCGTTTTACAAATCTCGCTCCGACCCACCCTTGCGCTCGTAAACATGGATCTTTCCCACCAACCGACACTCAAATTTCCAAAATTTCCGCAATTCCCAAAATTTGCGAAATGTGCTGAGTTGTGCTAGGCGAGTACATGAACTTTTTCCTCTTACAAATCTCGCTCCGACCCACCTTTGCGCTCGTAAACACGGATCTTTGCCCCCAACCGACACTCAAATTTCCAAAATTTGCGCAATTTTCAAAATTTGCGAGTTGTGCTGAGTTGTGCTAGGCGAGCACATGAAATTTTTACTCTCACAAATCTCGTCCGACCCACCCTTGCGCTCGTAAACATGGATCTTTCTCCCCAACCGACACTCAAATTTCCAAAATTTCCGCAATTTTAGAAATTTGCGAGTTGTGCTGAGTTGTGATAGGCGAGCACATGAACTTTTGCCTCTTACAAATCTCGCTCCGACCCACCCTTGCGCTCGTAAACATGGATCTGTCCCCCCAACCGACACTCAAATTTCCAAAATTTCCGCAATTTCCAAAATTTGCGAGTCGTGCTGAGTTGTGATAGGCGAGCACATGAACTTTTTCGTCTTACAAATATCGCTCCGACCCACCCTTGCGCTCGTAAACATGGATCTTTCTCCCCAATCGACACTCAAATTTCCAAAATTTCCGCATTTTTCAAAATTTGCGAGTCGTGCTGAGTTGTGATAGGCGAGCACATGAACTTTCTCCCCTTACAAATCTCGCTCCGAACCACCCTTGCGCTCGTAAACATGGATCTGTCCCCCCAACCGACACTCAAATTTCCAAAATTTCCGCAATTTCCAAAATTTGCGAGTTGTGCTGAGTTGTGCTAGGCGAGTACATGAACTGTTTCCTCTTACAAATCTCGCTCCGACCCACCCTTGCGCTCGTAAACACGGATCTTTCCCCTCACACGACACTCAAATTTCCAAAATTTCCGCAATTTCCAAAATTTGCGAGTTGTGCTGAGTTGTGATAGGCGAGCACATGAACTTTTTCGTCTTACAAATCTCGCTCCGACCCACCCTTGCGCTCGTAAACATGGATCTTTCCCCCCAACCGACACTCAAATTTCCAAAATTTCCGCAATTTCCAAAATTTGCGGAATGTACTGAGTTGTGCTAGGCGATCACATGAACTTTTTCCTCTTACAAATCTCGCTCCGACCCACCCTTGCGCTCGTAAACATGGACCTTTCCCCCCAATCGACACTCAAATTTCCAAAATTTCCGCAATTTCCAAAATTTGCGGCATGTGCTGAGTTGTGCTAGGCGAGTACATGAACTTTTTTCTCTTACAAATCTCGCTCCGACCCATCCTTGCTCTCGTAATCACGGATCTTTCCCCCCAGTCGACACTCAAATTTCCAAAATTTCAGCAATTTTCGAAATTTGCGAGTTGTGCTGAGTTGTGATAGGCGAGCACATGAACTTTTTCCTCTTACAAATCTCGCTCCGACCCACCCTTGCTCTTGTAAACATGGACCTTTCCCCCCAATCGACACTCAAATTTCCAAAATTCCCGCAATTTCCAAAATTTGCGAAATGTGCTGAGTTGTGATAGGCGAGCACATGAACTTTTTCCTCTTACAAATCTCGCTCCGACCCACCCTTGCTCTTGTAAACATGGACCTTTCCCCCCAATCGACACTCAAATTTCCAAAATTCCCGCAATTTCCAAAATTTGCGAAATGTGCTGAGTTGTGCTAGGCAAGCACATGAACTTTTTCCTCTTACAAATCTCGCTCCGACCCACCCTTGCGCTCGTAAACATGGATCTTTCCCCCCAATCGACACTCAAATTTCCAAAATTTCCGCAATTTCCAAAATTTGCGAGTCGTGCTGAGTTTTGAAAGGCGAGCACATGAACTTCTTCCTCTTACAAATCTCGCTCCGACCCACCCTTGCGCTCGTAAACATGGATCTTTCCCACCAACCGACACTCAAATTTCCAAAATTTCCGCAATTTTCGAAATTTGCGAGTAGTGCTGAGTTGTGATAGGCGAGCACATGAACTTTTTCCTCATACAAATCTCGCTCCGACCCACCCTTGCGCTCGTAAACATGGATCTGTCCCCCCAACCGACACTCAAATTTCCAAAATTTCCGCAATTCCCAAAATTTGCGAGTTGTGCTGAGTTGTGCTAGGCGAGTACATGAACTTTTTCCTCTTCTAAATCTCGCTCCGACCCACCCTTGCGCTCGTAAACATGGACCTTTCTCCCAAATCGACACTCAAATTTCCAAAATTTCCGCAATTTCCAAAATTTGCGGCATGTGCTGAGTTGTGCTAGGCGAGTACATGAACTTTTTCCTCTTACAAATCTCGCTCCGACCCATCCTTGCTCTCGTAATCACGGATCTTTCCCCCCAGCCGACACTCAAATTTCCAAAATTTCAGCAATTTTCGAAATTTGCGAGTTGTGCTGAGTTGTGCTAGGCGAGTACATGAACTTTTTCCTCTTACAAATCTCGCTCCGACCCACCTTTGCGCTCGTAAACACGGATCTTTCCCCCCAACCGACACTCAAATTTCCAAAATGTGCGCAATTTTCAAAATTTGCGAGTTGTGCTGAGTTGTGCTAGGCGAGCACATGAAATTTTTACTCTCACAAATCTCGTCCGACCCACCCTTGCGCTCGTAAACATGGATCTTTCCCCCCAACCGACACTCAAATTTCCAAAATTTCCGCAATTTTCGAAATTTGCGAGTTGTGCTGAGTTGTGATAGGCGAGCACATGAACTTTTGCCTTTTACAAATCTCGCTCCGACCCACCCTTGCGCTCGTAAACATGGATTTGTCCCCCCAACCGACACTCAAATTTCCAAAATTTGCGCAATTTTCAAAATTTGCGAGTTGTGCTGAGTTGTGCTAGGCGAGCACATGAAATTTTTACTCTCACAAATCTCGTCCGACCCACCCTTGCGCTCGTAAACATGGATCTTTCCCCCCAACCGACACTCAAATTTCCAAAATTTCCGCAATTTTAGAAATTTGCGAGTTGTTCTGAGTTGTGATAGGCGAGCACATGAACTTTTGCCTCTTACAAATCTCGCTCCGACCCACCCTTGCGCTCGTAAACATGGATCTGTCCCCCCAACCGACACTCAAATTTCCAAAATTTCCGCAATTTCCAAAATTTGCGAGTTGTGCTGAGTTGTGCTAGGCGAGTACATGAACTTTTTCCCCTTACAAATCTCGCTCCGACCCACCCTTGCGCTCGTAAACACGGATCTTTCCCCTCACACGACACTCAAATTTCCAAAATTTCCGCAATTTCAAAAATTTGCGAGTTGTGCTGAGTTGTGATGGGCGAGCACATGAACTTTTTCTCTTTACAAATCTCGCTCCGACCCACCCTTGCGCTCGTAAACATGGATCTTTCCCCCCAACCGACACTCAAATTTCCAAAATTACCGCAATTTCCAAAATTTGCGGCATGTGCTGACTTGTGCTAGGCGAGTACATGAACTTTTTCCCCTTACAAATCTCGCTCCGACCCATCCTTGCTCTCGTAATCACGGATCTTTCCCCCCAGCCGACACTCAAATTTCCAAAATTTCAGCAATTTTCGAAATTTGCGAGTTGTACTGAGTTGCGCTAGGCGAGTACATGAACTTTTTCCTCTTACAAATCTCGCTCCGACCCACCTTTGCGCTCGTAAACACGGATCTTTCCCCCCAACCGACACTCAAATTTCCAAAATTTGCGCAATTTTCAAAATTTGCGAGTTGTGCTGAGTTGTGCTAGGCGAGCACATGAAATTTTTACTCTCACAAATCTCGTCCGACCCACCCTTGCGCTCGTAAACATGGATCTTTCCCCCCAACCGACACTCAAATTTCCAAAATTTCCGCAATTCCCAAAATTTGCGAGTTGTGCTGAGTTGTGCTAGGCGAGTACATGAACTTTTTCCTCTTACAAATCTCGCTCCGACCCACCCTTGCGCTCGTAAACACGGATCTTTCCCCTCACACGACACTCAAATTTCCAAAATTTCCGCAATTTCCAAAATTTGCGAGTCGTGCTGAGTTGTGATAGGCGAGCACATGAACTTTTTCGTCTTACAAATCTCGCTCCGACCCACCCTTGCGCTCGTAAACATGGACCTTTCTCCCAAATCGACACTCAAATTTCCAAAATTTCCGCAATTTCCAAAATTTGCGGCATGTGCTGAGTTGTGCTAGGCGAGTACATGAACTTTTTCCTCTTACAAATCTCGCTCCGACCCATCCTTGCTCTCGTAATCACGGATCTTTCCCCCCAGCCGACACTCAAATTTCCAAAATTTCAGCAATTTTCGAAATTTGCGAGTTGTGCTGAGTTGTGCTAGGCGAGTACATGAACTTTTTCCTCTTACAAATCTCGCTCCGACCCACCTTTGCGCTCGTAAACACGGATCTTTCCCCCCAACCGACACTCAAATTTCCAAAATTTGCGCAATTTTCAAAATTTGCGAGTTGTGC
Source organism: Phymatocera aterrima (assembly GCA_963170745.1). Classification (NCBI taxonomy): domain Eukaryota; kingdom Metazoa; phylum Arthropoda; class Insecta; order Hymenoptera; family Tenthredinidae; genus Phymatocera; species Phymatocera aterrima. The sequence goes on along the minus strand of CAUJGY010000148.1, from coordinate 9,911 downwards.
TGAGTTGTGCTAGGCGAGCACATGAAATTTTTACTCTCACAAATCTCGTCCGACCCACCCTTGCGCTCGTAAACATGGATCTTTCCCCCCAACCGACACTCAAATTTCCAAAATTTCCGCAATTTTCGAAATTTGCGAGTTTTGCTGAGTTGTGATAGGCGAGCACATGAACTTTTGCCTTTTACAAATCTCGCTCCGACCCACCCTTGCGCTCGTAAACATGGATTTGTCCCCCCAACCGACACTCAAATTTCCAAAATTTGCGCAATTTGCAAAATTTGCGAGTTGTGCTGAGTTGTGCTAGGCGAGCACATGAAATTTTTACTCTCACAAATCTCGTCCGACCCACCCTTGCGCTCGTAAACATGGATCTTTCCCCCCAACCGACACTCAAATTTCCAAAATTTCCGCAATTTTAGAAATTTGCGAGTTGTTCTGAGTTGTGATAGGCGAGCACATGAACTTTTGCCTCTTACAAATCTCGCTCCGACCCACCCTTGCGCTCGTAAACATGGATCTGTCCCCCCAACCGACACTCAAATTTCCAAAATTTCCGCAATTTCCAAAATTTGCGAGTTGTGCTGAGTTGTGCTAGGCGAGTACATGAACTTTTTCCTCTTACAAATCTCGCTCCGACCCACCCTTGCGCTCGTAAACACGGATCTTTCCCCTCACACGACACTCAAATTTCCAAAATTTCCGCAATTTCAAAAATTTGCGAGTTGTGCTGAGTTGTGATGGGCGAGCACATGAACTTTTTTTCTTTACAAATCTCGCTCCGACCCACCCTTGCGCTCGTAAACATGGATCTTTCCCCCCAACCGACACTCAAATTTCCAAAATTACCGCAATTTCCAAGATTTGCGGCATGTGCTGACTTGTGCTAGGCGAGTACATGAACTTTTTCCCCTTACAAATCTCGCTCCGACCCATCCTTGCTCTCGTAATCACGGATCTTTCCCCCCAGCCGACACTCAAATTTCCAAAATTTCAGCAATTTTCGAAATTTGCGAGTTGTACTGAGTTGCGCTAGGCGAGTACATGAACTTTTTCCTCTTACAAATCTCGCTCCGACCCACCTTTGCGCTCGTAAACACGGATCTTTCCCCCCAACCGACACTCAAATTTCCAAAATTTGCGCAATTTTCAAAATTTGCGAGTTGTGCTGAGTTGTGCTAGGCGAGCACATGAAATTTTTACTCTCACAAATCTCGTCCGACCCACCCTTGCGCTCGTAAACATGGATCTTTCCCCCCAACCGACACTCAAATTTCCAAAATTTCCGCAATTCCCAAAATTTGCGAGTTGTGCTGAGTTGTGCTAGGCGAGTACATGAACTTTTTCCTCTTACAAATCTCGCTCCGACCCACCCTTGCGCTCGTAAACACGGATCTTTCCCCTCACACGACACTCAAATTTCCAAAATTTCCGCAATTTCCAAAATTTGCGAGTCGTGCTGAGTTGTGATAGGCGAGCACATGAACTTTTTCGTCTTACAAATATCGCTCCGACCCACCCTTGCGCTCGTAAACATGGATCTTTCTCCCCAATCGACACTCAAATTTCCAAAATTTCCGCATTTTTCAAAATTTGCGAGTCGTGCTGAGTTGTGATAGGCGAGCACATGAACTTCTTCCTCTAACAAATCTCGCTCCGACCCACCCTTGCGCTCGTAAACATGGATCTTTCACCGCAACCGACACTCAAATTTCCAAAATTTCCGCAATTTTCAAAATTTGCGAGTTGTGCTGAGTTGTGCTAGGCGAGCACATGAAATTTTTCCTCTCACAAATCTCGCTCCGACCCACCCTTGCGCTCGTAAACATGGATCTTTCCCCCCAACCGACACTCAAATTTCAAAAATTTGCGCAATTTTCAAAATTTGCGAGTTGTGCTGAGTTGTGCTAGGCGAGCACATGAAATTTTTACTCTCACAAATCTCGTCCGACCCACCCTTGCGCTCGTAAACATGGATCTTTCCCCCCAACCGACACTCAAATTTCCAAAATTTCCGCAATTTTCGAAATTTGCGAGTTGTGCTGAGTTGTGATAGGCGAGCACATGAACTTTTGCCCCTTACAAATCTCGCTCCGACCCACCCTTGCGCTCGTAAACATGGATCTGTCCCCCCAACCGACACTCAAATTTCCAAAATTTCCGCAATTTCCAAAATTTGCGAGTTGTGCTGAGTTGTGATAGGCGAGTACATGAACTTTTTCCTCTTACAAATCTCGCTCCGACCCACCCTTGCGCTCGTAAACACGGATCTTTCCCCTCACACGACACTCAAATTTCCAAAATTTCCGCAATTTCAAAAATTTGCGAGTTGTGCTGAGTTGTGATAGGCGAGCACATGAACTTTTTCCCTTTACAAATCTCGCTCCGACCCACCCTTGCGCTCGTAAACATGGATCTTTCCCCCCAACCGACACTCAAATTTCCAAAATTACCGCAATTTCCAAAATTTGCGGAATGTACTGAGTTGTGCTAGGCGATCGCATGAACTTTTTCCTCTTACAAATCTCGCTCCGACCCACCCTTGCGCTCGTAAACATGGACCTTTCCCCCCAATCGACACTCAAATTTCCAAAATTTCCGCAATTTCCAAAATTTGCGACATGTGCTGAGTTGTGCTAGGCGAGTACATGAACTTTTTCCTCTTACAAATCTCGCTCCGACCCATCCTTGCTCTCGTAATCACGGATCTTTCCCCCCAGCCGACACTCAAATTTCCAAAATTTCAGCAATTTTCGAAATTTGCGAGTTGTGCTGAGTTGTGCTAGGCGAGTACATGAACTTTTTCCTCTTACAAATCTCGCTCCGACCCACCTTTGCGCTCGTAAACACGGATCTTTCCCCCCAACCGACACTCAAATTTCCAAAATTTGCGCAATTTTCAAAATTTGCGAGTTGTGCTGAGTTGTGCTGGGCGAGCACATGAAATTTTTACTCTCACAAATCTCGTCCGACCCACCCTTGCGCTCGTAAACATGGATCTTTCCCCCCAACCGACACTCAAATTTCCAAAATTTCCGCAATTTTCGAAATTTGCGAGTTGTGCTGAGTTGTGATAGGCGAGCACATGAACTTTTGCCTTTTACAAATCTCGCTCCGACCCACCCTTGCGCTCGTAAACATCGATCTGTCCCCCCAACCGACACTCAAATTTCCAAAATTTCCGCAATTTCCAAAATTTGCGAGTTGTGCTGAGTTGTGCTAGGCGAGTACATGAACTTTTTCCTCTTACAAATCTCGCTCCGACCCACCCTTGCGCTCGTAAACACGGATCTTTCCCCTCACACGACACTCAAATTTCCAAAATTTCCGCAATTTCAAAAATTTGCGAGTTGTGCTGAGTTGTGATAGGCGAGCACATGAACTTTTTCGTTTTACAAATCTCGCTCCGACCCACCCTTGCGCTCGTAAACATGGATCTTTCACACCAACCGACACTCAAATTTCCAAAATTTCCGCAATTCCCAAAATTTGCGAAATGTGCTGAGTTGTGCTAGGCGAGTACATGAACTTTTTCCTCTTACAAATCTCGCTCCGACCCACCTTTGCGCTCGTAAACACGGATCTTTGCCCCCAACCGACACTCAAATTTCCAAAATTTGCGCAATTTTCAAAATTTGCGAGTTGTGCTGATTTGTGCTAGGCGAGCACATGAAATTTTTACTCTCACAAATCTCGTCCGACCCACCCTTGCGCTCGTAAACATGGATCTTTCCCCCCAACCGACACTCAAATTTCCAAAATTTCCGCGATTTTCGAAATTTGCGAGTTGTGCTGAGTTGTGATAGGCGAGCACATGAACTTTTTCCCCTTACAAATCTCGCTCCGACCCACCCTTGCGCTCGTAAACATGGATCTGTCCCCCCAACCGACACTCAAATTTCCAAAATTTCCGCAATTTCCAAAATTTGCGAGTTGTGCTGAGTTGTGCTAGGCGAGTACATGAACTGTTTCCCCTTACAAATCTCGCTCCGACCCACCCTTGCGCTCGTAAACACGGATCTTTCCCCTCACACGACACTCAAATTTCCAAAATTTCCGCAATTTCCAAAATTTGTGAGTTGTGCTGAGTTGTGATAGGCGAGCACATGAACTTTTTCGTTTTACAAATCTCGCTCCGACCCACCCTTGCGCTCGTAAACATGGATCTTTCCCCCCAACCGACACTCAAATTTCCAAAATTTCCGCAATTTCCAAAATTTGCGGAATGTACTGAGTTGTGCTAGGCGATCACATGAACTTTTTCCTCTCACAAATCTCGCTCCGACCCACCCTTGCGCTCGTAAACATGGACCTTTCCCCCCAATCGACACTCAAATTTCCAAAATTTCCGCAATTTCCAAAATTTGCGGCATGTGCTGAGTTGTGCTAGGCGAGTACATGAACTTTTTTCTCTTACAAATCTCGCTCCGACCCATCCTTGCTCTCGTAATCACGGATCTTTCCCCCCAGTCGACACTCAAATTTCCAAAATTTCACTAATTTTCGAAATTTGCGAGTTGTGCTGAGTTGTGATAGGCGAGCACATGAACTTTTTCCTCTTACAAATCTCGCTCCGACCCACCCTTGCTCTTGTAAACATGGACCTTTCCCCCCAATCGACACTCAAATTTCCAAAATTCCCGCAATTTCCAAAATTTGCGAAATGTGCTGAGTTGTGCTAGGCGAGTACATGAACTTTTTCTCCTTACAAATCTCGATCCGACCCACCCTTGCGCTCGTAAACACGGATCTTTCCCCCCAGCCGACACTCAAATTTCCAAAATTTCCGCAATTTCCAAAATTTGCGAATCGTGCTGAGTTGTGATAGGCAAGCACATGAACTTTTTCCTCTTACAAATCTCGCTCCGACCCACCCTTGCGCTCGTAAACATGGATCTTTCCCCCCAATCGACACTCAAATTTCCAAAATTTCCGCAATTTCCAAAATTTGCGAGTCGTGCTGAGTTTTGAAAGGCGAGCACATGAACTTCTTCCTCTTACAAATCTCGCTCCGACCCACCCTTGCGCTCGTAAACATGGATCTTTCCCACCAACCGACACTCAAATTTCCAAAATTTCCGCAATTTTCGAAATTTGCGAGTAGTGCTGAGTTGTGATAGGCGAGCACATGAACTTTTTCCTCATACAAATCTCGCTCCGACCCACCCTTGCGCTCGTAAACATGGATCTGTCCCCCCAACCGACACTCAAATTTCCAAAATTTCCGCGATTCCCAAAATTTGCGAGTTGTGCTGAGTTGTGCTAGGCGAGTACATGAACTTTTTCCTCTTCTAAATCTCGCTCCGACCCACCCTTGCGCTCGTAAACACGGATCTTTCCCCTCACACGACACTCAAATTTCCAAAATTTCCGCAATTTCCAAATTTTGCGAGTCGTGCTGAGTTGTGATAGGCGAGCACATGAACTTTTTCGTCTTACAAATATCGCTCCGACCCACCCTTGCGCTCGTAAACATGGATGTTTCTCCCCAATCGACACTCAAATTTCCAAAATTTCCGCATTTTCCAAAATTTGCGAAACGTGCTGAGTTGTGATAGGCGAGCACATGAACTTCTTTCCCTAACAAATCTCGCTCCGACCCACCCTTGCGCTCGTAAACATGGATCTTTCACCGCAACCGACACTCAAATTTCCAAAATTTCCGCAATTTTCAAAATTTGCGAGTTGTGCTGAGTTGTGCTAGGCGAGCACATGAAATTTTTCCTCTCACAAATCTCGCTCCGACCCACCCTTGCGCTCGTAAACATGGATCTTTCCCCCCAACCGACACTCAAATTTCCAAAATTTGCGCAATTTTCAAAATTTGCGAGTTGTGCTGAGTTGTGCTACGCGAGCACATGAAATTTTTACTCTCACAAATCTCGTCCGACCCACCCTTGCGCTCGTAAACATGGATCTTTCCCCCCAACCGACACTCAAATTTCCAAAATTTCCGCAATTTTCGAAATTTGCGAGTTGTGCTGAGTTGTGATAGGCGAGCACATGAACTTGTGCCTTTTACAAATCTCGCTCCGACCCACCCTTGCGCTCGTAAACATGGATCTGTCCCCCCAACAGACACTCAAATTTCCAAAATTTCCGCAATTTCCAAAATTTGCGAGTTGTGCTGAGTTGTGCTAGGCGAGTACATGAACTTATTCCTCTTACAAATCTCGCTCCGACCCACCCTTGCGCTCGTAAACACGGATCTTTCCCCTCACACGACACTCAAATTTCCAAAATTTCAAAAATTTCAAAAATTTGCGAGTTGTGCTGAGTTGTGATAGGCGAGCGCATGAACTTTTTCGTTTTACAAATCTCGCTCCGACCCACCCTTGCGCTCGTAAACATGGATCTTTCCCACCAACCGACACTCAAATTTCCAAAATTTCCGCAATTCCCAAAATTTGCGAAATGTGCTGAGTTGTGCTAGGCGAGTACATGAACTTTTTCCTCTTACAAATCTCGCTCCGACCCACCTTTGCGCTCGTAAACACGGATCTTTCCCCCCAACCGACACTCAAATTTCCAAAATTTGCGCAATTTTCAAAATTTGCGAGTTGTGCTGAGTTGTGCTAGGCAAGCACATGAAATTTCTACTCTCAGAAATCTCGTCCGACCCACCCTTGCGCTCGTAAACATGGATCTTTCCCCCCAACCGACACTCAAATTTCCAAAATTTCCGCAATTTTCGAAATTTGCGGGTTGTGCTGAGTTGTGATAGGCGAGCACATGAACTTTTGCCTTTTACAAATCTCGCTCCGACCCACCCTTGCGCTCGTAAACATGGATCTGTCCCCCCAACCGACACTCAAATTTCCAAAATTTCCGCAATTTCCAAAATTTGCGAGTTGTGCTGAGTTGTGCTAGGCGAGTACATGTACTTTTTCCTCTTACAAATCTCGCTCCGACCCACCCTTGCGCTCGTAAACACGGATCTTTCCCCTCACACGACACTCAAATTTCCAAAATTTCCGCAATTTCAAAAATTTGCGAGTTGTGCTGAGTTGTGATAGGCGAGCACATGAACTTTTCCGTTTTACAAATCTCGCTCCGACCCACCCTTGCGCTCGTAAACATGGATCTTTCCCCCCAACCGACACTCAAATTTCCAAAATTTCCGCAATTTCCAAAATTTGCGGAATGTACTGAGTTGTGCTAGGCGATCACATGAACTTTTTCCTCTTACAAATCTCGCTCCGACCCACCCTTGCGCTCGTAAACATGGACCTTTCCCCCCAATCGACACTCAAATTTCCAAAATTTCCGCAATTTTTAAAATTTGCGGCATGTGCTGAGTTGTGCTAGGCGAGTACATGAACTTTTTCCTCTTACAAATCTCGCTCCGACCCACCCTTGCGCTCGTAAACACGGATCTTTCCCCCCAGCCGACACTCAAATTTCCAAAATTTCAGCAATTTTCGAAATTTGCGAGTTGTGCTGAGTTGTGATAGGCGAGCACATGAACTTTTTCCTCTTACAAATCTCGCTCCGACCCACCCTTGCTCTTGTAAACATGGACCTTTCCCCCCAATCGACACTCAAATTTCCAAAGTTCCCGCAATTTCCAAAATTTGCGAAATGTGCTGAATCGTGCTAGGCGAGTACATGAACTTTTTCTCCTTACAAATCTCGATCCGACCCACCCTTGCGCTCGTAAACACGGATCTTTCCCCCCAGCCGACACTCAAATTTCCAAAATTTCCGCAATTTCCAAAATTTGCGAATCGTGCTGAGTTGTGATAGGCAAGCACATGAAATTTTTCCTCTTACAAATCTCGCTCCGACCCACCCTGGCGCTCGTAAACATGGATCTTTCCCCCCAATCGACACTCAAATTTCCAAAATTTCCGCAATTTCCAAAATTTGCGAGTCGTGCTGAGTTGTGCTAGGCAAGCACATGAAATTTCTACTCTCAGAAATCTCGTCCGACCCACCCTTGCGCTCGTAAACATGGATCTTTCCCCCCAACCGACACTCAAATTTCCAAAATTTCCGCAATTTTCGAAATTTGCGGGTTGTGCTGAGTTGTGATAGGCGAGCACATGAACTTTTGCCTTTTACAAATCTCGCTCCGACCCACCCTTGCGCTCGTAAACATGGATCTGTCCCCCCAACCGACACTCAAATTTCCAAAATTTCCGCAATTTCCAAAATTTGCGAGTTGTGCTGAGTTGTGCTAGGCGAGTACATGTACTTTTTCCTCTTACAAATCTCGCTCCGACCCACCCTTGCGCTCGTAAACACGGATCTTTCCCCTCACACGACACTCAAATTTCCAAAATTTCCGCAATTTCAAAAATTTGCGAGTTGTGCTGAGTTGTGATAGGCGAGCACATGAACTTTTCCGTTTTACAAATCTCGCTCCGACCCACCCTTGCGCTCGTAAACATGGATCTTTCCCCCCAACCGACACTCAAATTTCCAAAATTTCCGCAATTTCCAAAATTTGCGGAATGTACTGAGTTGTGCTAGGCGATCACATGAACTTTTTCCTCTTACAAATCTCGCTCCGACCCACCCTTGCGCTCGTAAACATGGACCTTTCCCCCCAATCGACACTCAAATTTCCAAAATTTCCGCAATTTTTAAAATTTGCGGCATGTGCTGAGTTGTGCTAGGCGAGTACATGAACTTTTTCCTCTTACAAATCTCGCTCCGACCCACCCTTGCGCTCGTAAACACGGATCTTTCCCCCCAGCCGACACTCAAATTTCCAAAATTTCAGCAATTTTCGAAATTTGCGAGTTGTGCTGAGTTGTGATAGGCGAGCACATGAACTTTTTCCTCTTACAAATCTCGCTCCGACCCACCCTTGCTCTTGTAAACATGGACCTTTCCCCCCAATCGACACTCAAATTTCCAAAGTTCCCGCAATTTCCAAAATTTGCGAAATGTGCTGAATCGTGCTAGGCGAGTACATGAACTTTTTCTCCTTACAAATCTCGATCCGACCCACCCTTGCGCTCGTAAACACGGATCTTTCCCACCAGCCGACACTCAAATTTCCAAAATTTCCGCAATTTCCAAAATTTGCGAATCGTGCTGAGTTGTGATAGGCAAGCACATGAAATTTTTCCTCTTACAAATCTCGCTCCGACCCACCCTGGCGCTCGTAAACATGGATCTTTCCCCCCAATCGACACTCAAATTTCCAAAATTTCCGCAATTTCCAAAATTTGCGAGTCGTGCTGAGTTTGAAAAGGCGAGCACATGAACTTCTTCCTTTTACAAATCTCGCTCCGACCCACCCTTGCGCTCGTAAACATGGATCTTTCCCACCAACCGACACTCAAATTTCCAAAATTTCCGCAATTCCCAAAATTTGCGAAATGTGCTGAGTTGTGCTAGGCGAGTACATGAACTTTTTCCTCTTACAAATCTCGCTCCGACCCACCCTTGCGCTCGTAAACACGGATCTTTCCCCTCACACGACACTCAAATTTCCAAAATTTCCGCAATTTCCAAAATTTGCGAGTCGTGCTGAGTTGTGATAGGCGAGCACATGAACTTTTTCGTCTTACAAATATCGCTCCGACCCACCCTTGCGCTCGTAAACATGGATCTTTCTCCCCAATCGACACTCAAATTTCCAAAATTTCCGCATTTTCCAAAATTTGCGAGTCGTGCTGAGTTGTGATAGGCGAGCACATGAACTTCTCCCTCTATCAAATCTCGCTCCGACCCACCCTTGCGCTCGTAAACATGGATCTTTCCCCCCAACCGACACTCAAATTTCCAAAATTTCCGCAATTTTCGAAATTTGCGAGTTGTGCTGAGTTGTGATAGGCGAGCACATGAACTTTTGCCTCTTACGAATCTCGCTCCGACCCACCCTTGCGCTCGTAAACATGGATCTGTCCCCCCAACCGACACTCAAATTTCCAAAATTTCCGCAATTTCCAAAATTTGCG